>JAOBRD020971457.1:0-12068 GCA_027575215.2 Hydrozoanthus sils
TCTCAGTCACAAGCAACTGACACAGTAACAGTAAGAGTCACGCACGCCCTAATCTCAGTCACAAGCACTGACACAGTTACAGTAACAGTCATGCACGCTCTAATCTCAGTCACAAGCAGCTGACACAGTAACAGTAACAGTTACGCACGCCCTAATCTCAGTCATAAGTACTGACACAGTAACAGTCACGCACGCTCTAATCTAACTCACAAGCACTAACACAGTAACAGTAACAGTCACGCACGCTCTTATCTCAGTTACAAGCACTGACACAGTTACTGTAATAGTCATGCACGCTCTAATCTCAGTCACAAGCAACTACAACAGTACAGTAAGAGTCATGCACGCCCTAATCTCAGTCACAAGGACTGGCACAGTAACAGTAAGACATATAAACTGTAATGCAAGAACTGTACGTAATGCCTTAATTTGTCGCAGGATCAATTAAGATCTTTCAGCCAAACTGTTAAAACAGAAAAAAGTGAAAATGCAAGGCTGAATACTGCGAGACATTAAACATGTCAGTGAAAGACGCGATTAGAAGATCGGACAAAGCCGGAATTTGCAGTGCCAGACAGCTGTTTCGTCCTTTTGGGACTCGTCAGTGATACGTAGCGATAAGAGTAGATACACTGGAATGAGTTCTAGGATATTTATTACGATCAAATGTTGTAACTGACTCAATTCTCACCTCTATCACACCACCTCCAAACCAAACGGTACACGTGAAAACTTGCGTGTTAACAAGTGAAACGAAGAAAAAGAGGTGGGATGTATCGTACCCGTCCACTGACATGTTTAAATAAAACTAACCTGAATGTTTGACAAAACAAACCTTTAGAACGCAACTGACGTTTGACAAAAACAAATCTGTAAAGCGCTAGAACATGGCCAAACCATGCAATAAGATGTATATTGAAAAAGCATTTCGGATCTTAGAAGACCTTCGGTTCGAAAATATTGAGACATATAAACTGTAATGCAAGAACTGTACGAAATGCCATAATGCATGGTTAGCCATGTTCTAGCGCTTTACAGGTTTGTTTTTTGTCAAATCGTAGTTGGGTTCTACAGGTTTGCTTTATCAACCCAGCGTTTTGTAATAAAAGGTTTTACTTTAATATTATTGTTATTATTAATAGTTACTTTTATTACGTGAAAGTATAAGGATTAACTTACGGAGTTTTTAATGACATTTGGTCACATTGTGTTGACTCAAAAACGTCAAATAAAAGGCACAAATAAGTCGTGAACAAAGTAAAAACAAGAAGAAAAGAAAGAGTGGAAGAATCAAAACATTCATTTTCAAAATAAAGAGTGTGTTACAAGACCCTCGCATGCAACGTCTTTCGCAAAGATCGCCTAGAAGAGCTAACAGAAGTCGACAGGGTAACATTTCAGAACAAAAAGCACTAAAGTAACCTCTTCTACCTTTTTTCGCTGGTACTTCGGCTTTCTTCTTGCCTACAAACACGCTAGAGGAACCGGCACGCTCTGGAAATTAACAAAAATAATTTAAACACAACGCTTAAAGAACACCTCTAAACGTCCATTCATCAAACGATTCAGGCATCCTGCCATCATCCATCCACCCATTCGTCTATCCGTCCATTCATCTACCAATTCATCCATTCATCCATCCACCCATCCTTCCATCCATCCACCTATCCGTCAATTCATCTATCCGTCTATCCATCTATCCGTCAATCCATCCTTCTATCCATTTATCAATCTATCTATCAACCCATCTACCCATCCATTTATCCGTCAAACCATCCATCTATCCATCCACCCATTTGTCCATCCATTCTTTTATCCATCAATTCATCCATTCATTCATTCATCCATCCACCCATTCATCCATCCATCCATCCGTACTACGGCTCGGAATGAAAAATAAGTCTGACTTGGGCCCAAAACATATTCATGCACGCGAACATGAACTATATTGTTATAATATCAGCTTACCCAGGAATACAAATAATCTCAGTGTATGGATGTAATTCAGTAGCATGTAATAACAAATAAGTTACGCGTTACCCACCGAATGGACTACAAATGCCACACTTGGCACGGCAAGTTTGCTTAACCCACTCGTGAAGGCAGGCGCTCTTGGCCATCTTCTTACAACTGTCAAGGTCGTTACAACCGAGGAACGCTCCCCATGGTACTATGGGTAAAATGATAATATGAAACACATTTGTAAACTTTGGTTACCCTGCTCGAGTTTTGACGCTAAGAGAAGAAAACAACAATCTTTGTTTCCATTAAAGGGTTTGGGGTGTTTTCTAAATGGAGAAGTTCAAATGTTTTTCCCATTTTGTGGGAATATTTTTATACTATGGAAGACAACTCTTTGCTGATTCATTACACATTACAAGCGCTTATTACATTTTAATAGAAACCTTGTATAAGCTCGTATTATTGCTATTATTATCGTTAATATCATTATTATTGTTAGCACTATTATCGCAGCAAATATAGGTCTTGCTAATAACACCAGAATAGGGCGCACGAAAACGTAGCCTATGTAGTCGGTTTTATAAATCTTCTCCTTACTATTATTATATATATCATTGTTATCCCATGGCTAAACCAATAGACTCGCCCTGCAGTTTAAAATTCTCTCATTCAATGTTCATCCAAATTAACTGTGTTCCTAACCTCCCTACTCAATAATTAAACTAAAGTTACTCCACTCACTAAATCATCTGTCTACTGATTTCTATTATTGACTAAATGTAGCACGACGTCTTTACTTTTGTAAGAAAAGCAATGGCAAGTACAGGATGATTATGTCAGCACTATGGAGTTTTCTGAAAGAAGCTATATAAAAGCTAAACCCTTTCTCGAGCGTAAGAGGCTCATAGGGACGGCGCTTATCTCCGGTTTCTGTAGTGTTGAGCGGATGAGAGTCTTTGATTCTACCTTGAAAGACACTAATCTATCGCAGGTTAGCTCCCAGCAGAACTGGTACCCATTTATACAGCTAAGTCGACTGGAACAAAGTCAGGTAAAGCGTCTTGCTCAAAGGCAGAACCCTACGATTGCGAGTCGAACAGATTAACCGCTTGGCCACTGCGCTGCCGACTTTCTAAAAACAATTTTTTTGAAGAAAAGTTTGGTTTAAAAGTGATGAACTGCGGTAGGTTTGTATCAGAGTGGCTAAAGGAAAAAATACCTTACCCTCACAAAGCCCGCATGTTTTACGACAATTTCTTTGCATCCAAACATCTCTGCACTGTGCAATGTGTTTCTTGTCGGGTGCTTGGATATGATAGTAATGGCATACTGGACTGTAGTCATCACATGGGTAGATCTCTGTTAAGAATTGTTATATATAAATTATGACCTTCATCGGGTTTTCAACGTTGTTTTTTGAAGTTACCACAAAGTGAACAAAATCTTAGTGTGCCAAGTTCCTTTAGTTGCTATGGTAATTTTTGAAGTTTGATGTTGTGAAAGCGCACATGTTGATAACCGAACAATAATTACTAGCTTTTCTAACTATATTAGCTTTTAACTGTAGCGCAAAGAAAAATAGGGTAAGTAAGTAGGTTTGTAGGTAGGTAGGTAGGAAGGTAGGTAGGTAGGAAGATAGTTAGGAAGGTAGGTAGGTAGGTAGATAAGTAGGTAGGTAGGTAGATAGGTGGGTAGGTAGATGGGTGGGTAAGTCGGTAGATAAGTAGATATAGTAGTAAACTGCTTTATTCGCATGGTAATACTTGACATATTACATTGCTAAAGCCATTTTTACAATGATTAACAAAACAAAGCAATTATCTAACAATAAAGAGAGGTTCGTACTTCAAATAGAGACTCGTACTTCAATCAGTTGTAAACAATTTGAGATATATGTTGAAATTAAACGAATTGTATCGGAACTTTCAGTCGTCATTAGTGACGTCAGAAAACTTCTTTTATCTTCAATGTTGAGGTCTGTTTCTAAGGAAGTCTGTACGTAAATCTTTGTTAATGGGCAGTTGAAAACCATGTGCTCCTCTGTTTCAATTTCTCGTTCGTCACAATGACAACAAAGTCTGTTTTCTACTGGTTCTTTCACATTTCCATACCTTCCTGCTTCAATTGCCAAATTATGAATAGGTCGGTAAGAAGGTAGATAGGTAGGTAGATAGGTCGGTAGGTCGGTAGATAAGTAGATAGGCAGATAAATAGGTACGTAAGTAAGTAGGTGGATAGGTAGGTAGGTAGGTAGGTAAGTAAGTAAGTATTTAGTTACTTAGTTAATTCTGTTACAATGTATTATCGTTTAGAAGGCTGGAGTCTAATTCCACGTACTTGGGTGTTTCTTGTAAATATCGTTCTGCTTCTTTTTCTTCCCTTCATCTGAAGAATGTACAAAAGGCAGCAAACTTTATTGGTGTTGACGTTAAAAACAGAGCAAGAAACAAAAAATCATTAATGAATGCAAGTTTTGGATTAAAAATCAAGTTTTAATTTATATAAAATATATATATTATATAGCTATAATAGCACACGCGCTGTGATTGGCTGTGTGCTGGCAAGATCTTCTTTTATCGCCGTTCATTGAGAAACTTTATACTACGCACGCTTTGATTCATAACGAAGACAAAAATGGTCTCATTGTTAAACAAAACGTTTCTTGTTGTTTCGTTTGCTTCGCCAGGGCCCAGTTGTTCAAATACCGATCACCACCCCCAGGGTTAAATTTTCAACCTGCGTTCTTGTTTCCAATCATACAGTGGTTTTTTCGACCTGTAACTTTGGAAATGATAAGTCTTTTTTCCGGAAAACCTAAACATCATTCAATAAGAACCGTAAATCTTTCCTTAGGGAAGAAATTACTGCTTGAGTCTGGCTTAACCAAGGGTAAAAATTAACCATCCTTTGAAATAACCTAACCCTGGTTTATTTCAATTCAGGGAACACAACCTCATGCCCTCTTGCACGCTCAAAAGATGTCATTACTACAGATTTATTTTGCTGTATTTTGTTCATAAATGCTGAAAGGCCATTAAATAGAAAACTAATTAACCGTTCGATTATACATTACAATGAAATCCCAAAGCTCAGTCTTAATGTATTAACCTTCATGCTATTGCTCGATCAATACGCACAAGAAGAACTCGGTCAGAGACTTCCTTATAAAACTTCGCTATTGGTTCAAAATGGTACTTTTTTGGGCGGGGGTTGGGGGTGCGAGCGGGCAAGGTAAAGCGAGCATTGTTATTGTCAGCGTAATTCCGTTAGCGTTAACATTATCCTCGTCATCGTTAGTGTTATCGTTACTATCAACAGTTGAGTAGTTGTTGTTTTATCATTGCCAAAGACGACAGACTTTAAAATTTCTTACCATCCTCAAGAACTTCGTGCATATCCACTACCAAGTCTGTAGCTTTATCGCTCTGCTTTACTACAGAATTACAGAATAGAAACAAGTTTTAGAAAGAGTGTTAACATAGTGAATAATTACACCAACGAAAACCGACTAACCAGTCAAAACAAGGCTTTTGTTCTCATAGAAAATTTGTCGCCCAATGTAAGTGCATCCAGAGCACTAGTGGATGCCGGATCCCTACCCTCTGGATGCCGGATCCCTACCCTCTGGATGCCGGATCCCTACACTCTGGATGCCAGATCCCTACACTCTGGATGCTGGAACCCTACCCTCTGGATGCCGGATCCCTACCCTCTGGATGCTGGATCCCTACACGCTGGATGCTGGATCCCTACCCTCTGGATGCCGAATCCCTACACTCTGGATGCTGGAACCCTACCCTCTGGAAGCCGGATCCCTACACTCTGGATGCCGGATCCCTACCCTCTGGATGCCGGATGCTAAATCTTAGATTCCGTGGATGATGGATGCAATCCTTGTTGTGGACGCCGAATGCAATATACAGAAGTTTTTGTATCAGAATTTGTTGCATCATTCTGTTGGCGTCTTCAAAGAGTGCAATGAAAGATGATGCTTGTTTTTGGATACCTTGTTAGTGGGTGTCGGTCCAGATCGCTCTGATGCTCTGGATGTTGGATGTCAGTGGGCGTCGGGTCCCAATCGCTCTAATGTCCTAGATGTTGGATGTCAGTGGGGGTAGGGTCCCGATCGCTCTGATGATCTGGATGTTGGTAGCCAGTGGGTGCCGAATCCCGATCGCTCTGATGCTCTGGATGTTGGATACCAGTGGGTGTCGGATCCCGATCGCTCTGGTGCTCTGGATGTTGGATGCAAGTTGGTGTCGAATCCTGATCACTCTGATGCTCTAGATGTTGGATGTCAGTGGGTGTCGAATCCCGATCGCTCTGATGCTCTTGATGTTGGATGCCAGTGGGTGTCGAATCCCGATCGCTCTGATGTTCTAGATGTTGGATGCCAGTGGGAGTCGAATCCCGATCGCTCTGATGTTCTAGATGTTAGATGTCAGTGGGTGTCGAATCCTGATCGCTCTGATGCTCTAGATGTTGGATGTCAGTGGGTGTAGGATCCCGATCGCTCTGAAGCCCTAGATGTTGGATGCCAGTGGATGTCGGATCCCGATCGCTCTGATGCTCTGGATGTTGGATTCCAAAGCTAAAACAATGGTGGATGCTGGGTGCTGGATACGCTTACATGGGGTTATAGTATATTTTATTTGATGTTTCAAGTTCCTCGGGTTGTCAAAGTCATTTGATTTAAACTAAGAAATGGCTTTGACACCTTTCTCAGTTGAAGCCGAAATTCTGCACTAAGTGTACTACATTCTACAGTCATGAGCTAGGCTCTGATTAGTCGAACAAATATTGCTAATTGTTTTTGGCAAAGAACGCTGTAGTCATTGATCAAGCTGTGATTGGTCAATTCAATCGTCGAGTTACACTACTCTAGATTGCAAGGTTGTAAAGCCTATTAGTTAAGCGACTACCCTTGAACCTAACAATCAAAAGTTTAGCATTTAGTCAGCTTAGCTAAATCATTTTTCAATTCAAGAGGGCCCATCAGGCCGTCGTTTATCACCGGTTTCCGTTTCTGTGACTCTCCCTGGACAGAACACAATTCAATCGCAGGTTAGCCCCCAGCAGAAGCTGGTACAAAACAGCTGAGCTGACTAGAACAAGTTGGATAAAGTTTCTTGCTCACAACACAGAGGTCTGAGCCGGACTCGAACCCATGACCCAAGGATTACGAGTCGAACATGCTAATGCACCGCAGACATAAACTCTTTTTTATAAGAACACGAGGCTGAAAATACCCAAAAAAAATTAAAAACATACTGAGGCTGAGGAAACGCGAAGAACTTTTACTTCATTTGGGTGCTACAAAAGATTATGAATCTTTTTTTCTCGGCTAATGTTCTTCAATGTAACATCAAACCTTTTTTTTTGTTCTTTATCATATTTCTTTTTTACTAGGTGAATAATTATAAAATGAGTGAAGCATTAAGTTAGTTGCAGGATTAAATTTTTGACGCTCATAGCCCGCGACCTGCTTACCTTTAGGGATCATATTGACGGGTTTAAAGGCTGGAACTTTGACTGGAATCAGGGGAAGCTTAGTCACTTGAGGGACTGGAGCCAGTTTGGCCTTAACTGGTGACGCAATGGGCAATTTGATTGGAGTTAATTGCTTGGCGGGAATCAGCGCAACAGGAACTGCAGAAAAAACATAGATTAGAGAAATAAAACAAACGTTTACGGGTATGTGACAAGTTGCGTGCTTTTAGTTGACGTTTTGTTTAATAGTTAATGTTAACCAATCACTGTATTCCACGCATGGTCTCACACGCCTTGTGCTGGCAAGTTGGTCTGAGTTCTACATTTTATCACGTTATTGTTTACTATACAACCGAAGACTTATTTTCACAAGCGTCTTACAGAGTAAACGACAGAAATCGCTAGGTAACTTCACTTAAGTTTACCGTTTGCCACGTAAAAACCGAAAGTTATGTTAACTTCAGTTTCAGTTTATTAAGTGCAGAGCTAGCATGGGTTGATCCTACCACTGGGAAGCGGTTACTGCAACTTAAAAGTGAATCCAACGCAACGTAACGCGTAACGCTTAAGGGATCTGGCTAGCGATTTAAAAATCAGTCAAGTGTTGCACATGCGTACTAATGGTATAGAAACAACCAGTTAAATGGCACCTCACGGGTCAGAAGGAACTTCAGCCTGTACTAATCGAACCCTAAGAAAAGTTTGAGCCGTGGACAGCTGGTTGGGCCTCGTCGGGCCTTGTCAGTACTGCCTTCTATTTAGAATTTGTTAACCTGCTGATATTGCGTTGTAATTAGAGCAGAAGGGAAGAGTGTGAAATTGAATAACTGCACACGCTTTTTTTCTAGACATTATGTGCTTTAAGACAAACCTGCTTTGGCCGGTTGTACGTTTAGGGGGACTCGAGCCGCTGAAAAACAATATATAAGTTGTTAGATATACCATCATCAAGATGAGAGTTCCCAACCATTTTATTTCTTCGCGGATATTTCTACCCTCATTTTTCTTTTTCTTGACTGGGTTGTATTTGGTTTTTGATCTTGAAGCCTTAAGATTTTTCTAAACGTAGAGAAGAAGTGACTGTGTGATATATCCCGTATGTTAATAACTTTGACCTGCCTCTCCATCGAATTCCCAGTTGCTCAGTCAGCTAAGAGCATCAGGCCAGTAAACCAAAAGTTGTGGGCTCAATTCCCTTTCGGAGTTCAAATTTTCAATGAATTCTTCTCTGTTCATCGTAAAATCTTAATTTTAATTCGATGACATTTGTAAGCCCTGTGGCCGCCAAAACAGTGGGATATACGTACTGCGCATGATTGTGAAAATGCCTAATTTCCGACAAGATGTCTATCCTTTTTACCCTGATGTACCCTACCCAAACTTTATGTTTGTATCTTATTTTAAAAACTTGTATAAACTGATTTGTAAAAAGGTAAAAAAATTAAAAACCATTAAGAGATTTAAAACTCCCAAATTTTTGAATTGTTACACTAGTTCTTCTTCAGGGGACTGATTAATAACTCAAATTTCGCTTGAACTTGGCTACTGTTAATTTTTCCCAAGGGTTCTTTCATTTACGGTGTTTTTTTCCAGTTGAGAATTCAAAATTACATTAATGGGAATATGTTCACATCTTATTAGAAAGTTTCTTGAATAAAGTTTTTGTTAATGATAACATAATTGACATGAACAAAGTGCCCGATGGGTTTGAGTTAAGGTAGCGATGTTGGACACATGCTGGGCAAAGGATCGAACACTAGTATAAATAAACTCTAGATTATTTTTTACTTTTTACGGGGTTGTTGTGAATATTTAGTGGTCATGCATTTTCTCATCATTTTCACAAGGGTACAACACGCTTTTTCTAAACTCCCTCAACCCCAAAAGCGTACGCAATAAAATGACTTCGCTTTTCTATATTTTTTGAGATTTGGCGTTGAAAAAGAAGGGATCAGATACAAACGTTTTTGCAAGATATATAATCAAAAACAAATTATTTGTCACTTCAATCACACAGTAGCTTTATTCACTTTGATTACAACGTAATTTTTTTATTTTGATAAACAAAACGTCTACACTATAGTAACAGCGAAAACGATCAACGCAAAAAGAATCGTAGTGGGAGCAGAAAATAATTTTCGTATTCAGTTGTTGGATTGAACTTGTTTTTTGCTGAAATGATGTTACCGTCATTTTCAAAATTTGAAAAAAGTGCACATAGGCCTTGGACTTCTTCTCTCTGTACGTTTAGTAAACTCGTGAAAATAATGTGGTGTTTCGAAGTCTTTTTCAACATATTTTTATTCACTTACGTGATGACAGTGCGCTAATTTTGTGCCCATCAATTTTTACCACTGAAGCTGAAAAAAACAACATAAAATTTGAATGAGCTACACCGTTTTCAAATTTGTTTACAAAAAGAATTGCAATTATGTTAAGTTTACACTTCACTATGTTTAACTAATGAAAAGATGAAAGAAAAAACAAGGTATAACAAAAAAAATCCTCATTTAAGAACTAAAATCTAGGAACCTGTTAGGCTAATGTTCTCATTTCAAACTGACTCTCTTTTCATAAGAATCTATTATGCGAAAAATTTTCAATTAGTTCTTATTTTACATAGACAATTGTGAAAAATCATTCGTTACGAGTTCCAAGCCAAACAATTACCCGGCGCTCTCCTCCAAAAAGGCGGGAAAAGTTCGCGCCAAACCGCTGCGCGCGTAAGCACAACGTTTTCAGTGGTGTCTTCTCGACAGAGTTTTTTTTATAGCTGAAGTTACAAAAGTCTTTGGCGTTCCTTTGGTAAGCCAACAAACAATACTTGGCAACAGCATAGCAAATACATGGTAAGATACAACTCGTCGTGACGCACGTTCCTGAACGCTGCTATGGCTAGCCATTTTTTGGCAGCTGTAATTCTGTTGGACCTACCTCCGTTCTTACTTTGTCCCTTGTTGTGCTTCACTACAATTGCGACAACTGTGTGGAAAGCATCATCAAGTTTATAATAAGGTAAGTAAGGCTCGACAAATGGAACGCATTCGGTGAATTTGTCAGTTCTGTAAATTTTTCTTTAGGATCTGATAAATCTATATAAAAGTGTAACTACTTCACTTGTGGCAATGATTCATTGTTATGTATAAATGACACAATGTAAGAACATATATAAAACCAAACGATACCGTTTACCGATTTATCGCTATCAGTGTATTTCTATGTTTTTAATAAGGCGTCATTAGGGTTGGTCAAAGTCTCCGGCTGCATATAATTTGTCTCAAAATATCTCATAATATTTTAACTCTAACAATGCATTTATTTCCAAATTTTTTTCAGTATTCTTAATCGAGCTCCGAAATATTTCTTTTGCAAGCCCCAAAAACCCACATTTCAATAATCTTTCCTCTGATAAAGCATTTTTAGTAAGTTACATAGATTAAACAAAAAACACAGACAATAGGATTACACAGAAAATGCTTAATTCAGACTTTAATAGTTCCGAAACGTGAATTTTAAAGAGAACTCCACAGAAACAAGAGATGATAGAGTTGAAGAAAGCAATATTGCCTAAAAATGACGCTGCTACGTCCTGGAGTCTGTATGCAGATAGTCCAATTGTTATTTGCAAGCTTAGTAATTTTACTTACATGCTTTTAAAACAGTTTTACTCACCTGTGTGTTTCTTGTGTGCGTTTTTTGGTGCTGCATAGATGCTACAGGCCACAAGGGCTAAGAAAAAGCCAATAACTATGCCCCTCATTGCTTTCTATTTTGTAGAGAAGCCCTCTGTTATAGATAGAAATGTACAATAAAAGCACACCATTAAATATCACTCAAGCACTTGAGTAAGTATTTAAAAGCAATATTCCAATAATCTTGAAAGGCAAGGCTTACTTTACCGTTGTACCAACAATGAAGTTCTTAATTCTAATTCTAAAAAGCGAAACAGAAGGAATTCATTAATAAGTGGGATTAGAGAATAATGCACTTTTAGGAACTGAATGATCAAAAGGCTGTGATGTCAGATACTGTTTTTAAACGGGTCTCTGGTGTCAGTGTGCATGCAGTCGTGGTGATCTGATCTTTCAAACACAACAAACAAAGTCTGCAGCCAAGTTGATATCTAATTTTATCGTCCTTGCTCTTTTAAAAGAGAATGATTTCACTCGTAAAAAGACTGTTTTAAAAAGTCGTATTAAATCAAATATTTTGATTTGCTTCAGGGTCAAATCTGGTAAAAGGCACAAAATGAACAAAAAAATTTCCGATTGAATTTTGTTGCAGAGTCTTATCTAAAAAAGAGAATACGACTGTACATATCTTTGACTTAAATCGTATATGACTGTTTTTATGTTAATGTTTGGATTGCACAGTAACCTTGTTCCTATTGAGTTAACGTAAGCAAGTTAGGGAAAATCTTCTTGTTTGCTTGCCAGTGATCCTAAGTACAACTGTCTGCTCTTTAACACAAAAAAGAAACTCACTAACGTTTTCAAAACCTCTTGTCAATTGAAGTATTATATGATAAATAAATTATCGTCGCCGTGAGATGATGGGGAAAGCTAACGTTTCGAGCGTTAGCCCTTCGTCTGAGCATCCGATGTTCAGAAGAAGGG
>JAOBRD020971565.1:0-12067 GCA_027575215.2 Hydrozoanthus sils
GTTCTTCGCTGGATAAAAAGAAAAAATGACGACTACCCCAAGAAAGGAACACTGAGGGTCGGCAAAAGCTCTGGTGGCCACAACACTTGTTGATTCTTTATCCTTCTTTGCATAGAAACTCAAATGGCCCTTTTATTCATTTAGTTGCAGCCTCCATATCAAGAGTTTGTCTGCTGCTTTCCGCTATTTACTTCCTAAACATTTGACGTCTTTTCTTTGTTAAAACACAGTTTTAAGCGTTTTTAACCCTTCAAATTCGACTTCCGTAGCAGATCTACGATTTATGCTCAAAAGTTTTACAAATTTTAGAGACAAGATACGAATTACTTAAATTCAATTAGTTTCTTTGTCAAAACATTCAGGTTTTAATGGATTGTAACAAGTTATCTTCAACTTCAAGGATTTTTCAAATGGGAATTAGTTTAACAAGGGCTCGAAAACCACTAATGAAAAATCTCTAAGTTAGCATATCGCCTCTCTTTAAGGCGTTTCACATTCGGGAAAACCTTAATTTGCTTCATGTACCTCTGATTCCTTTATTCAGCACACAAATAAACAAAGTCGTCTATGGTTACTGACTTATATCTATGATACGAATGGTTCGGTCATTGTTTCACGACTTGGTTAGTTTCTTCCTTAAAAACCTTACAACATCTGGCTGATTTCATCCAATGAGCATGATTGCTATCGCCGGAGTGACAAACGACGCCTGTAAAGAAATTATTTGTTTTTTCAAAAATATACCAAGTTCCTTGAGTAATTGAGCTGAAGCGGGCGGGTAATCGATAGTAGTTACTAAGATCAATAACTGACGAAGATTAATGACATTTTTGCTGCTTTGAAACTTATCTTACAGCAAAATAATTTAGTATTTTGTGATGTAATTGGTTTAAACTGAACTCGTGAATGTATCATATTTCACCCACAGTGCTAGAAAAAATATTTCTGTAAACAAATTAAGGATATAAACAATAAAGATGTCATGATCAATGCTATGTCGAACCAAAACATGACATTTCAAACCATTTAGTTCAGAAACTTAAATTCGCCTTTTATAAGGCATTAGCTCAAAACCCACCACTACCAAATAATTCAAAGATCAAATGTCGAGGAAATAGACAGCGGAAATGGCAGCTTACGAATTCTTGCTATGGAGGCTTCAGCTAGTTGAATAAATGGGAGATTTGAGTTTCTACGCAAAGAACAAAAAGAAGGATTTGTTTGATAGAAAAATCATTTTGTTGTAAAAAACGATCTTGTTTTATAGAATGATTTTACAGTTTAAAAATAATTATGAGTTATAGATGAATATGAAAATTTATCAATGAAAATTTCATTATGGTTGGTGAAAGGCCAAGTTACATGTCTTCATTATGCTGATGAAATGTCAAAACTCGAACTACATTTAACGTACTGCGTTATTAAAAACATAGAAATGCACACCTGGCAATTTTTTCCGAGAGGTCTAGTTGCGACTAACCAACTAAGTTATAAAATCAGCTTTTTCATCAATAAGAATTGAATAGTCTGTGGGCTTATCTAACTAGCCTGATAAATGAACCAGTTAATTATTGGAAATACACAGTGTCGAATAATAGCATTTTGGATTGATATATGTTGCGTGATTAAAAAATTCCGACCGCGACGGCCACCAAGGTCTTATGTCACAGTTGAAAGCGTTAACCTTGAGCAAAGTTCACGTTTTTGTTTGCTTGGCTTTGATGCTTTGTATATTGTACGAGGGATATTGTATCACCTATTATGAAAATGGGAAAAGAGGGGATCTTCCGAAGGTAAGCTGTAGGCTAAAAACATTGAAGATAAGAAAACATAGTTCGGGATTCGTGTTTCTTTAAGTAATCGTACAGCTGAGCATTAAGTCTCATTACTTTACAAATAAGGGACAATTTTCCACATTTACCCACCATAAATTCTGCTAACCAACAAACCTTTCAGAAATCAGGTAACAAGAAAGAATTGAGAACCATAAAGAAGGATTTTTCCCCTTTTTTGGTTGCAGAGGCTGAAGACTTCAAGGATGTTAAAGCTTGGTTCATACTAGCGACACAAGCAGAAGAGGAGACGGAGACGGAATCTACCAGTTACATCGAAGTGAGAACCGATGCGACGGAAACAGACACTGAAGCCTCGCTAAGAGAACCAAATACAAGCCGCTTTGACAAAGAGGAACGATCGAACACCGCCGAAGAATTTAGAAGATGAACAGCTTCAAAGATGAAAGAAGAAAATACGTTAGGCTTAGAAATACTGTAAACTCTGTCGTATAGAGTGGTTTATAATGTTAATATGTGGGCTTATCTAACTAGCCTTATACATGAACCAGATAATTGTTGGAAATACACAATATCGAACAATAGTGTTTTAATTGAAATAATATTTTAAAGTATCAATAATTTTGGCATTTAGTTTGTAGCAAACAATTCCGACCGTAACGGCCACTAGGGCTTGTACAAACGGAACTGTGGCAAACCACTTAACAAAGATTGGCCGAGTTTGTATCACAGTTGAGGGCGGTAACCATGAGGAAAATTCTCGTTTTTGTTTGCTTGGCTTTGATGCTTGGCATGTTGCATGAAGAAAATTGTGCTACCTTTCAGATTAATGGAAAAAGAGGGAATCATCTAAAGGTAAGCTGTAGGCTGAAACATTGAAGATAATTAAGAAGACCTAGTTTTTTATTTGTCCTTAAAATATGTTTTCCATTTAAACGTTACCTCATAACCTTCAAATGTTATTCGTACTTCACAGCTTATAATCGAGTAATCGTATAGCTCAATATTCAGTCTCATTATTTTACAAATAAGGGACAGTTATCCACGTCTATCCACCATGAACTCTGCCAACCACAAATCCTTTCAAAACTCAGGTAACAAGAAAGCATTGAGAACAATAAAGAAGGATTTTTTCCCTTTTTTCGGTTGCAGAGGCTGAAGACTTCAAGGATGTTAAAGGACGCCTTAGAAAACCAAATAGAAGCCGCTTTGACGAAGAGAAACAATCGAACACAGCCGAAGAACTTAGAAGATGAACAGCTTCAATGATGAAAGAAGAAGACACATTAGGCTTACTAACATGTTACTGCTTGATTTTAAGAAGTTGTAAAAAGAAATATTGTAAACTCTGTCGTATAGAGTTGTTTGAAATGCAAATAAGTTTTGAGGAAATCTTTGACGGATAATCATAGTTAGAGTTAGTAACCATTGATGAATTGAAATTTTAGTTCATTGAGTTGTTTGTGTGTTGACTATAAGAATCAGCGATACACGAAGCTCTTTAAAAAAATTTTCGATTGTGAGACGCTTTAAAGAGAAGTGATGAACCGAATGAAAAATTAGTTAGGGCTTGTCTATTAGTGGTTCGCGAGTCACAGCTGCATGCCGTACTGACCTAACAGTCACTCATTTCATACTAAGTGGCACTTAAAATACGACAATCTGGAATATAATTTGCAATAATCAATTAGAAACCTGCTTATTTTTGGAGAAAAAAAATAATTGAAATGGTTCCAGTAATTCGTGCCTAGTGTTAACTTTGTAAAAGGTTTGACCGTAAACCGTAGATCTGGTAAAGTACAAATATTTAAGGGTGTACAACGGTAGAAAACAAACGAAGATGTCTTTAGCAAAGAAAAGACGTCAATTTAGAGAAACTAAACAGCGGAAAGTGGTAACTGTAGTTTGTAGCATAGAAACTCTTGTTATTGAGGATGCAAAAAATTGAATAAAAGGGCGATTTGAGTTTCTAGGCAAAGAAGGATTAAGAATCAAAAGACGTCAAAATGGACAATTTACACAATTTAATTAAGTGGTTATAGAAGGTTTATGTTGTAAAAAAGAGTTGTTGTTTAATGCTATATTTATATAAACCGGCAAAAGAAAACCTCAATGAATATGCAAACTCATTAAAGAGTATTCTCGTGGGAGGAGTTATGGTTGGTGAAAGGCTAGGTTATGTCTTCATGCTAATAACCAGTTGAAATGAAATGTCACTAAAACTCGAACTTGACGTGCTATCTTATTAAAAACATGCAAATGTACATCTGGCAACAATTTTGTATTATATCTGCGGTTATCTAACTGAACTATTAATTAAGCCTTTTAAACTAAACAGTTTTTGAAAAGTTTTTTGGCTTATCTAACTAGCCAGATATGGCAACTAGCTATTTCTTGGAAACAGAAAGTTTGGTAACTTTATATTTTCCGTTACAAAAAATATTATAGAAGCAATTATGATGTTTAATTTGCAATAAATAATTCCGACCGCGGCAAGTTGTTTGTCTCAGTTTGCCCACCAGCATCTGCATAAACAGAACTTAATAACAAAGATTGGCCGAGCTTGTATGACTGTTGAAGGCGGTAACCATGAGGAAAGTTCACGTATGTTGTACGACGGATATTGTCATATGGCCTATGGCCAAAATGGGAAAAAGGGGATCTCCCGAAGGTGAGCTGAAGGCTAAAAACATTGAGATAAGACCTAGTTTGGGATTCGTGTTTCTTTTTATATTGTCCTTGACACGTTTCACACTTAGACGCTATCTCACAACATTCAAATGTTATTCGTACTTCACAATTTACAATCGATTAGTTGCACAGGTGAACATTAAGTCTCATTACTTTCCAAATAGGGGACAGTTATCCACGTCTATCCATCATGAACTCTGCTAACCACGAAATCTTTCAAAAATCAGGTAACAACAAAGCATTGAGAACCATAAAGAAGGCTTTTTTCCTTTTTTCGGTTGCAGAGGCTGAAGACTTCGAGGATGTTAAAGGACGACTTAGAGAACTAAATAGGAGCCGCTCTGACGATGAGAAACGATCGAACACAGCCAAAGAACTTAGAAGATTAACAGCTTCAAAGATGAAAGAAAAAGATGCATTAGTCTTAGTAACATGTCAGTGCTTGATTTTAAGGAGATATTAAAAGAAATATTGTAAACTTTGTCGTATAGAGTTGTTTGAAATGCAAATAAGTTTTGAGGAAATTTATGAAAGATAATCATAGTTAGAGTCAGTAACCATTGATGAATTGAATTGGGGGTTCATTGAGTTGTTTGTGTGTTGACTATAAGAATCAGCGATACACAAAGCATTTAAAATTTTTCCCAATTGTGAGACGCCTTAAAGAGAAGCGATGAACCGAATGTGAAATGAGTTATGACTTGTCTATTAATGGTTTTTGAACACTTGTAAATTGTCTGTATTGTGACAACATGCCGTACGTAACAGTCAGTCATCTCACACTAAGTGGTATTGACTTAAAACTGGACAATCTGGAATAGAATTTGCAATAATCCATTAGAAACTTGCTTATTTTTGAAATGGCTTAAGAAAATCGCCGGTGTCGAGTGTTCTTTAATAACTTTGTAAAACGTTTTACCGTAAACCATAGATCTGGTAAATACAAATATTTAAGGGTGTTCATCGCTAGAAAACAAACGAAGATGTCTTTTAGAAAAAAAGGCGTCAATTTAGAGAAATTTAACAGCAGAAACTGGTAACTGTAGTTTGCAGCGTAGAAACTCTTGTTATTGAGGATACAAAAAAATGAATAAAAGGGCGATTTGAGTTTCTAGGCAAAGAAGGATAAACAATTAGCAGGTGTTGTGACCGCGAGAGCTTTTGCCGAGTAGGTCATCACAAGGAAGCGAGCTTTTGTTCCAATAATAACAACAAATCCATCCAAAAGAGAAATAAAAATGGACATTGCATATTATTCAAATGTTGTAAGAGGAAGACAGGTCAATTTGTTGTAAAAGCGATGTTGTTTTGTAGTGTTTTTGCAAAGGAAAAAAAATTGTTGGTGAGTATGTAAACTCATTAATGAGTATTTTGTGGGAGGAGCTGTGGTTGGTGAAAGGCCAGGTTACATGTCTCCATCATGCTGATAACAAGTTGTAATGAAATGTCAAATGGAAACAACATTTAACGGTTTGCTTTTTTAAAAACAAGCAAATGCAAGCCTGGTAAAGGCGTCGTCATTTGTTTCCGACGGTTTTTATTAGCCTATTCGCGATGAATCAGCCCTTTAAATCTGTTGGCGTATCTAACTAGCGGGATATATCAATCGGATATTTGTTGGGATACACAGTTTGCAACTAAAACGTCATTAGTTTGCCGTTGCAAATTTCCATTAGAAATACTGAAAAAAATAACGGTTTGTAAATTGAAATAAAGAATTCCGACCGTGGCTAAATTTTCTTGTAGCAACTAGCCTGTGTACATCCGTTCCTACCCCTCCCCCCTGCGGGAAAAACTCGGGGAGGAAACGTCTGTGATCTGGCGTCTCTAATCATGTTCTGACATTAATTTGCGTATATAGTGTACGCATGTTTATATAACACACACACTGCACACTGCTTGGATCTGCTTGCTGTAAATGATAATCCAAACTGCGCTACAGTTTTTTCCTACTCAGTCTACTTTATAAATCATCTGGTAAGGCACTGGAATTCTTATTTATGTACAATACAAAGGACGGAGCAAGAATTGTTCCTTGTTTCACAGTCGTCACGGAAAGCAGACCTAAACACGCAGTCGCCATCCTCCAGTCTGCAAGACCTCAGGAATAGTAGTCAAAATGGCCTCTTCTTTTGTGAGATAATTTGAAGTTTCAATAAAAACAGGTATCTATTTTAAGAATTTTGTCAGTTTTTGCCTTTTTATACTAAAACAAGCTCAATTCGACCCGTACAACAAGCGTGACTTGACACAAGGTCATTCAATTAAGAGTTAGTGGGGGAAAATAACTCAAAACAATCAATCTGTTTTTCGAGCGTTCGCAAAAACACCAGACTAACTTGTAGATAATGTTCAAGTGCAATTTCTCTTTTAATAGTAACCAGAATTTTGAGTGATTTGAAGAATTCCCCCAAACAGAAAATAAGAATTTGTTTTTAGCGGTAAAATGTTGTATTCAATTTGTGAGCGTTCTGCAAACTATGCATCAGAATTTTGCTCGCTGACTGGGTTTAAAAATTGGCCGTTTTTTAATTGTCAGATATTTCTTGTAATTTCTAAGTGGAAAAATGTCAATGTGTTCGCTTGTTTATGAAAGTCGGATCAATTCTGACTGTTTTGCCGATTCGGTGTAAGTTTGTGTCCGCAGACGGTTGAAATGGAAAATCTGAAATTAGTTTCACACTCGGTCGCATTTTGCCATCCGAACACCAGCGGTGTTGTAAATTTATTTTAAAAAATAATAAATACGATAAATTGAAAATTAGATTAGGTTAAGTTTGAAGCTGTAACCGCTGTTTTCTTTTTATGTGCATTCCCACTTTGAGAGTATTCATGCATTCAAAAATACATCAGTCAATGAGAGTCGTTCTCCAAATCTTGAGAACCTCACGTGACCTCAAAACACGATTAGGGACGCCAAATAACAGACGTTTCCTCCCCGAATTTTTCCCGCCGGGGGGAGGGTTGGGAACGGATGTACAGAGGCTAGTAGCAACCAGATGGTGAGTTTCATCCACCAGGGTCTATATAAACGGAATTGTTGCAAAAAGCCTAACAAAGATCGACCGAGCTTGTGTCACAGTTGAAGGGGGTAACCATGAGGAAAATTCACGTTTTTTTTTGCTTGGCTTTGATGCTTTGTATGTTGCACGAAAGAAATTATGCTACCTTTCATGGTAATACGGGCAAAAGAGGGGATCTGCCGAAGGTAAGGTAGTGGGGTTCTAGAAATAACAAGTGTTTAAGGTAGATAAGCGTTTCTCTTGGATAGTGTCTGTAAAAAATTTTGGATAAAACACTCTACCTCTTAACCTTTACATGTTGTACTCACTTCACGACCTGCACACTCGTAGTCACACGCATTATTAAAGTACTTTTGATGCGCCTTTTTAAACAGAGAAGAGAGAGCGTCGCACAGATCCTTTTGTGTCTAACATAACTTTTTATGAATAAACAAACCTTGAAACCACCAGGCAACGAGAGAACATTGAGGTCAATGAAGAAAGACTTTTTCCATTTTTTTCGTTGCAGCGGCTGAAGTCCACACGGATGTTAAGGGGCGCGTTAGAGAACCAAATACGGAATGCTTTGATAAAGAAGAACCGTGAAACACAACCCAGAAACTTAGCAGATGAACAGCTTAAAAGATGACCGACGAAAATACATACGTGCTTAGTAACATGTAACTGTGTGATTTGAATAACATATTAAAAGAGAAACATGGACTCTCTTGTATAGAGTGGTTTGAAATGCAAAGCAAATTTTAGGAAAAGTTTTGATGGAATATTCATATTTTTTGATCGTGCAAACTATTATAAGGAAAGTTGTCACATTTCTAACATTGACTTCAGTGACTGTTTCTTCGCCAGATAAAAAGGAAAATGACGATTACCCCAAGAAAGAAACAAGAGTCGGCAAAAGCTCTGGTGGTCACAGCACTTGTTGGTTTTTATCCTTCATTGCCTAGAAACCCAAATCGCGCTTTTATTCAACTAGTTGCAGCCTCCATATCAAGACTTTGTTTGCTACAATTTCTACTATTTACTTCCGAAACATTTGATGTCTTTTTTTTGTTTCAACACATTTTTAAACGTTTTTCACCCTACAAATTCGACTTCTGTAGCAGATCTACGATTTACGCTCAAAAGTTTTACAAATTTTAGAAACAAGATACGAATTACTTAAATTCAATTCATGGATTTTTCGAAATGGAATTAGTTTAACAAGGGTTCGGGAACCACTAATGATAAATCTCTTAGTTAGTACATCGCCTCTCTTTAAGGCGTTTCACATCCGGGAAAACCTTAAGTTGCTTCGTGTACCTCTTATTCATCAAGCAAACAAGTAAACAAATTCTATGGTTACTGACTCTATATCTATGATACGACTTGTTTGGTCATTGTTTCACTGCTCGGTTAGTTTCTTCCTTAAAAACCTTCAACTTCTGGCTGATTCCATCCAATCAGCATAATTGCTATGGCAGGAGAGACAAACGACGCCTGTAAAGAAATTCTTGATTTTTTCAAAAATATACCGAGTTCCTTGAGTAAATGAGCTGAAGCGGGCGGATAATCGATAATAGTTACTAAGATCAATAACTCACGATGATTAATGACATTTTTGCTGTTTTGAAACTTATCTTACAGCAAAATTATTTAGTATTTTGTAATGTTTTTTTTTAAACTGAGCTCGTGAATGTATCATATTTCACCCACAGTGCTAGAAAAAATATTTCCGTAAACAAATTAGGATGTAGTGAGTAAAGATGTCATGAGCAAAAGCATGTATTAAGCGTTGAGCCAATGCTATGTCGAACCAAACATGACATTTGAAACCAATTAGTTGAGTAACTTAAATTCGCCTTTTATAAGGCATACTCAAAGCCCGCCACTACCAAACAATTCAAAGATCAAACGTCGAGGAAATAGACAGCGGAAATTGCAGCTTTCCATCTCTTGCTATGGAGGCTGCACCTAGTTGAATAAAAGGGCGATTTGAGTTTCTAGGCTAAGAAGGATTTGTTTGAGAGATAACAAATCAGTTCGAAAGAGATAAAATTTAACAATATCGAATCGGAGTGTTTGAAGGGATAAAAAAATCATTTTCTTGTAAAAAACGATCTTGTTTTATAGAATGATTTTACAGTGTAAAAATAATTATGAGCTATGGATGAATAATCAAATTTTTAATGAAATTTCATTATGGTTGGTGAAAGGCCAATTTACATGTCTTCCTCATTCTGATAACAAGTTATAATGAAATGTCAAAACTCGAACTACATTTAACGTACTGCCCTATTAAAAACATAGAAATGCACACCTTGCAATTTTTTCCGAGAGGTCTAGTTGCGATTAACCAACTAAGTTATAAAATCAGCTTTTTCATCTATTAGAATTGAATTGTCTGTGGGCTTATCTAACTAGTCTGATACATCAATCTGATAACTGGTGGACATACACAGTATTGAACAGTGGCGTTTTAAGATTGTTAAACGTTGCGTGAAACATTAAAGTTTCAATAATTATAACTTTTAATTTGGCAGTAAACAATTCCGACCGCGACGGCCGCCAAGGTCTAAATAAACGGAACTTAGCAAACAGCCAAACAAAGATCGACCGAGTTTGTTTCACAGTTGAAAGGGGTAACCATGAGGAAAGTTCACGCCGGTTTTGTTTGTTTGGTTTTGATGCTGTGTATGTTGTTCAAGGGATATCGTGCTAGCTATCATATTAAGACGATCGAACACAGCCGAAGAACTTAGAAGATGAACAGCTGCAAAGATGAAAAGAAGGGATCTTACGAAGGTAAGCTGTAGGTTAAAAACATTGAAGATAAGAATGTTACCTGTCAACCATCGTGACTTGGCATTTACCCGTCATGCATTTCGGGTATACAGTTCTGGCCATGTGCGGCTGCCATATTAAATGATTAGAAGCATCAAATAAGCTTTTGTGAAGTTTTATGTCAAAGTCTATTACAAAAAAACCCAGTTCTTTTTATTTGTCCTTAAAATATGTTTCCCACTTAAACACTGCCTCATAACCTTTAAATGTTATTCGTACTTCACAACTTATAATCGAGTAATCGTATACCTAAACATTAAAAGTCTCATTACTTTCCAAATAAGGGACAGTTATCCATGTCTATCCATCATGAACTCTGCTAACCACAAAACCTTTCAAAAATCAGGTAACAAGAAAGCATTGAGAACCATAAAGAACGATATTTTTTCCTTTTTCGGTTTCAGTGGCTGAACACTTCAAGGATGTTAAAGGAAGCCTTAAAGAACCAAATAGGAGCCGCTTTGACGATGAGAAACGATCGAACACAGCCGAAGAACTTCGAGGATGAACAGCTTCAAAGATGAAAGAAGAATATACATTAGGCTTAGAAATACTGTAAACTCTGTCGTATAGAGTAGTTTATAATGTTAATAAGTTTTGAAGAAACTTTTGAAAGATAATCATAGTTAGAGTCAGTAACCATTGATGAATTGAATTGGGGATTTATGAGTTGTTTGTGTGTTGACTATATGAATCCGCGATACACGAAGCATTTTAAAATTTTTCCAATTGTGAGACGCCTTAAAGAGAAGCGATGAACCGAATGAGAAATGAGTTATGACTTGTCTATTAATGGTTCGCGAACACTTGTAAATTATATTGTCTCTAATGTGACAGCATGCAGTACCTAACAGCCACTCATCTCACACTAAGTGATACTGACTTTAAAACTCGACAATCTGGAATACAATTTGGAATAATCCATTAGAAACATGCTTATTTTTGGAGAAGAAAAAAAATTGAAATGGTTCCAATAAATCGTGTCTAGTGTTCTTTTTTAACTTTGTAAAACGTTTTACCGTAGACCGTAGATCAAGTACAAACATTTAAGGGGGTGCAAACAGAGAAGAGAGAGCGTCGCACAGATCCTTTTGTGTCTAACATAACTTTTTATGAATAAACAAACCTTGAAACCACCAGGCAACGAGAGAACATTGAGGTCAATGAAGAAAGACTTTTTCCATTTTTTTCGTTGCAGCGGCTGAAGTCTACACGGATGGTTCCAATAAATCGTGTCTAGTGTTCTTTTTTAACTTTGTAAAACGTTTTACCGTAGACCGTAGATCAAGTACAAACATTTAAGGGGGTGCAACGCTAGAAAACAAACGAAGATGTCTTTTAACAAAGAAAGACGTCACTTTAGAGAAATTAAACAGCGGAAACTGGTAACTTTATTTTTCAGCATAGAAACTCTTGTTATTGAGGATGAAAAAAATTGAATAAAGGGGTAATTTGAACTTCTAGGCAAAGAAGGATTAAGAATCAACAGATGTTGTCAGTGATCGTCAGAGTTTTTGCCGACTCGTTCATCAAAAGACGTCAAAATGGACAATTTACACAATTCAATTAAGTGTTTATAGAACATTTATGTTGTAAAAGAAAGTTGTATTTTAATGTTATACTTTTACAAACCGGCAAAAGAAAACCTCTATGAATATTCAAGCTCATTAAAGAGTATTCTCGTGGGAGGAGCTATGGTTGGTGAAAGGCTAGGTTACATGTCTTCATGCTAATAACCAG
>JAOBRD020971675.1:0-12065 GCA_027575215.2 Hydrozoanthus sils
AAGTTAAAGTTATGCTAATAATCCAGTCTATCTAAATACCAAAGCGAAATAAAACTATAAATATGAAAGGACTATAACAGAATAAAATACGCAATTTATGTGATATTGAAATTGATCCGTTTTTTTGAACGGAATTCACAGCGCTTCTTAAGGCTGAAAGGCTGTAGTGTGCGTAATTGCGCCGCCCAATATCCCTCCCACTTTAATAAAGTGTCATCTAAATCTCCATTAGTATTCATTATCCTTTCGATGACAATAAAAGTGAAGTTTGAAAATTTGTGAGAAAATTGACAATATATATAATTTTATTTATATAACATTCATAATTAACAATATATGTGTATTTTTTATTTTATTAATGTTTTTTTTAATTTGAATGTTTTATATAAATTATATATATATAACATTCATTAAATTCTGAGATGGATTTCAATGCATTTTTAATTTTTTTTTCTTTATTACATGGAGGAAAGGGGGATTGGGGGGAACCTTAATTTTCCAAAATCGCTAAAATCACTTACAGTAGCAGCTAAAAATATAGCAAAATTAAGTTAATTCACACTTATTAGGTACAGTTGTAGGTACTAACTTTTGCTCAGTATAAATAGGCCTCCTATTCTCATGAGAACATTAGTACTGGTTTGTTTGTTCAACTGGCACCTGAGATATTTACATGCCTAATGATATTAAATTTGTTTGTTCTCTTGTGTGCTTGTTTGGTTTTTGGCAATGCCAAAGACAAGAACAGTTTTGTAAATACTGTGAGTGAAAAGCCATTCACATCAAGCTAGCGATAAAGTTTGATAGCCACTATTTTTAAAAATGTTTTTCTACTGTAGCTTACTAAACTAAGGCCAAGTAAAAAGAATTAGATATTTCTTGCCCCTGCCCCCTTTCTTTTTTGCTGCTGCCACCTTTTTTTTTACTATTTTCAATACAAACCTTTATATTGTGTTAGTTGTCATTCAAAAAATGTACATTCAACTCTCAAACTTATTTAGTGATCGATCTGCCAAACGTATTCTTTCACAAACTGTAGCTATTTCCCCTTTGCAACAACTCTGAAAGTAGTGGGAAAATCACAAAAGGAAAAGTGACCAGGGCCTTTGCCCAAAGAAGTGCAGACAAGGAATAGGAGTCAATTACTTGCACATTGAGACAGACAATGAACTTTGATATTTCTAATACATGGGTGCAAACATTTGTACAATTCCAATTGAGGTTCAACTTTAGTTAGAATATTGCGTTGACCATTTTTATATATATACAGCAAGTATTTAAATTAATTCAATTGTAAGACGGTTATTCACATGCAGTTGTAACATGTTCTATGCATATCTGCTCCTCCTGTAATAGTAATTGTGGCTTGGAAATCATAATATACCAATAAATAAGAAATAGTAAAAATAGTAAATAACAAGAACTGCTAAGTTCCTTTTTGAAAAAAGTCTGGATGAGAAACACTTCAATTTTTTACTTGGCCTAACTAACATTCATAGCTGCTGTTATTGATAACATTGTACAAAGTCAAAAGTTGTGAGAAACTTTCAAAACCGAATCACTGTGTGGTATCATTTCAGGTAATAGTTGATGACTGTGTGAAAGCAATGGAGGATTACATAAAGGAAGGAAGAACCTTTGACTATGTTATCAATGATTTGACAGCTATTCCTATCAGTACAGCTCCTGTTGGTGAGTTTGTTTTAACAACAGTGACTGATAGGAATTACTGTAGAATATTTATAGTGTACTAAAGATGATGAAATGGACAGTAGATTGACTGTTGCAGCTATTGTAATCAAGACAGTGACCAAGGCATTTAAAGTGATTAAAATTAAAAAGATAGTGATAACATAAATGATAAAAGTTGCCTGGCAGTGATGATGATAACAATGTTACCAGTTTTTTACTAACAAAATCAGTAATAACTCTAGATATAGTGTAGGAATCATTTTTCAAATTTTTAAACACTCAACTTCCTAAAAACATTTCATGTTTTTTAAGAAATTTGTTTTTAAAACAAAGGAGTTTAGAAATTCTAAACAGGATCTTTTTTCCAGTTGATAGTAGCTTGACATTAAAATTTTTTGGGAACAGTTAAACTATTTATTAAATTTCACCCTTGATATTGCTTGATCATATTGCATTTCTAGCAATTCTGATTGGTGCAATCAATATCAGTTATCAGTTCATATACCAAACAACCTTATAAGGAAGTGAGGCTTTGCCAAGCTGAAAAATTTGTGCTGGAGGCAAACAGTTGTATAATATGTATAATCTGTACAGAAAGATCAATAGATTTAATAAAACAGTTACCATAGTCCATTCCCACTTGTTGGATATGAGATGATCAATATATAACTGCATTTCTTGAACAGTTGTCAAATATTATCAAGTGAAGTTTAACCCTATCTAGCCCGGGCTTTTTGGGGATGTCACAGCCTGGGGGGTAATTCTGCCCTGCCCCCCTCCTTAACTTTCTTACTATTCATCCTGGAGTGATGATTTTTTGCACAAATTGTAATCGCCATTTGAACTACCGATTTTTGGAGTTAAGTGAACTAAATTATTAATGACATAATGATGTTATCGAAGATGGTTAGACTTGCATTTTTGGTTATATTTAGTACAGAACACAAATATTTACTAACAACATGAAAGAGGGTGTTTTGCTAACTTTAATTGTAACATCCTTTCAATTAGGAAATGTGATGACCATAAAGAATTTTTTGTGCATATTGATGACGTCATACATGACATGTTTTTGTAGATAGCTACAGCAGTGAATATAACTGCTCAAAATGGATCTGAATTTGATACCTGAACAAAAATCTACACTAGCATATTATTTACAAACGAAACTTTAATCGCAGGTTGAAAAGAAAAGCAAAAAAATAGAAATTTTTTTAAAAAAATAAAAAAATACCCATAATGCATTGTTTTGAAAATTGATTGGCCTGTTTGCAGCAAATCTTGAAAACAAACCTTGGACTGCTAAGTAAGTATACACTTCCAAAATTGTTCTTGCGTTGTACCTAAGCATCTAAAACAAGGTGATTTTAAAAATGCAAAAAGCGGCCTTTGATTTTGTGGTTGCCATGGCAACAATATTAAGTGGAACACAACGAAACATATATCAAAAGATTGCCAATAAAATTTTAGGAAAAGTCATAAAATTTCAGCATCGTTCTGTCATGCGTTCCAAAGTTATTCACAAGAATGTACTTGGGGGGTTGAATCTGCCCCACCCCTCCCCCCCAGGCTATATAGGGTTAAGTTTGACCTTGTGTGATGTGGCAGAGATGATCAAAATCACAAGCCAACCTGCACAAGCCTGCTTAACTAAGGAACTGAAAGTAACCTTAAATGCACGTATGTGGCTGACTTTTGGTTACCGTCATCCTGCAGGGTCGCTGTGGGACTTCATGAGACGAATTCTCGACTTATCGTTCAAGGTTTTATCACCAACTGGAAAGTACTTTACACAGGTAGGACTTGTTGCCACAGGCAGTGACTCTTTTCACTATTCTTGGGTAGTCAACTATTTTAGAAGATCAAAATTTAGAAATTGTCTGGAATAGGATGTTCAGTCCCAGCCCCTTCAAAATTTTTACACTTTTGGCACTCTGTGGCTTGCAAGTTTAGCAATCCATAAAGGGGCTTCGGGGCCCCTGTTTAATGCCCTTAGACCAAGAAGACATGAAGGTTTAACCCCTTGCATATTTTCTACAATGTTCAACAACAATAATTTATTTTATTACCTCAAGTATATCTATATTTAAGTTTACAAATGTTTAAAATTACGTAACAAGGGGCTAACTACCTGGAATAACCATGAGGGGCTATACTAGCTGGGGAGCCAGAACACATTTAAAATTGTAAATGTTTGTATCTGTGCAAAAATTGAAATAATGTCAAATAGTAATAATGAAAACAAAAATAAAGTCAATGAAAGAAAACAGCACATATTTACTTATTTATAAAATCATCAAAAAACAATGCAGTGTCTTAATTCAGTTTCTTGTTTATATTTAATATTGAAATGTTGTGTGGTTTGAACTTCTAGCAGGAGAGAAGGGAAGAAAATGAGGAATTGCTATAATTGTGCAAGCTGCATTTTGGCGTGAAAAACACTGCATAATTGGTTCAATGTAATGACATTTTGTGTCTTGTCTCACCATTCATGTTAAATCTCAAACTTTTTGTCTTTTTAATCCTCTATCAAAATTATTTTCACTATCATAAGACAAAAATCACTTTGTTATACAGCAAAGAAATAACTAATATATTCTTTGAAGTTAATATGTCTGGTTGTGAATTTAACCTCTAAAATAACAATCATTTTTGCGGTCTTGAAGAGTGGAAATGAATATTGTTTTTTTCTAAAAAGATATTGAACTGTATAAAAGGACCATTCATTTTACTTTCCTTGAAGGGTAGAATTTATTTGTGTTATACGACTAGTTGTAGCTGCTGTTAAGTACTAACAAGCTATGTCAACACTCTAAGCCACAAGATCACTACGATTAGCTCCAGCTGTGCATGATTAGCTCATTTAAAAAACTCTTACTGCAACTGGTAATAAACTTTGAAACTTTGAAATTTACCTTCAATTTTGTAAGATTCATAACAGTATTTGCTCATTCAAATATGGGAGGGGGGGTTAGGTACAAAAACGTATATAATATTGGAGGACTGACCACACCCTTTTATATTTTTCTCCTATTTTTCTTCCCTCCCCCTGTTACGGCCCTGTAACCGGTTTTGCAAACCTTTTGACAATGGCATTTGTTTGCCTGAAGCTTTCAGCTTGGTTAATTCAAGAACAGCTCGGTTGAATGACACTATTTACTTGAATAAAACTAGAAAATCGACAAGCAAAGCCTCAACGCACACAGCGTCCCAAGACTCCCATAAACTAAAAGAAAACATTGACAAATCCAATAACTGTCCAAAAGGCTTGTTGCTCTCAAGGTCACATGGATGAAAACCAGGGAAGCCACGATGTCACAAGAAAGTCGACCATGTGATTGACTTGTTTTTTCTATTGTTACATTACCTTACTTTTTGATGGATCACTCGAGATTTTTTTACCTACATTTCAATACTTTTACACAATAATACATGATACAAAACTCAATGCTGCCACTTCACGATCCTCACCTTATTGCTCAGATCGCTTGTGTGCAGCCATAGTTTCTGAACCAGTTATTTGAATCCTAAATTAAGTTGCTAATCAATCAGAATTCGACGTTAGAGCCTTTTTAAACAAGTGTAAGTTAAAGAACTCTCCAACTGTGAAGTAGGCAACTTCCCTGAAATTTGTTAATTTGAGTAAGAAGAAAATTGGTAAATAATACAGGAGCACTCCCTTGCTCGAAATGTGGCATGTGAGGGCATAATCTTGGTGCTAATGTCGTGAACAAACTCTTTGATGTACCATGTTTGCTTTATACTTCCATTTAGGGAAATGGCTATAACAACCAGAAATGTCTTGCCATGTATGAGGAGCAGTTGGCGAAAATGAAATGCACTGTTGAGTTTCACAAGGAAACGGTCTATGTGCCTTCTTACCTCGAGGCGTATCCTTAAAATGAGCGGACACTATAGACCCTATGCAAAATGACAGCTATTTTAATATTCTTTTGTTTACATTCAAATTAGCATCACTAGCCTAGTTTGGAATAACATATTCCTTTGAAAGTTTAACACAAGGACGAGGCTATAGTTGGGCTAGTTTGAAAGTAGACAAAAAAGAATATTAAAATTGCTGCCATTTTTGATCACAAATACCTCTATTTGTCACAAATCGTACTACCAGTCACAAACATCAATAGTACTAACTACTAAGTACTAGTTAGTATTACTATTAATAATATAATTATTGATCCTTCCTTCCTTTCCCTCCATTTTTTTGCCTCAATTTTTCGCATGTCTAAAACTTTGTGAAAGGCTTGCTACACAGGCTATCACAAGTGCCACCATGTTGATCACAAATCCTTTTATTGATCATAAATCCCTCTGTTGATCACAAATCTCCTTATTGATCACAAATCCCTCTTTTGATCTCAAGTCCCTGTATTTGTCACAAATCCCACTGTATTGACCACAAATGCCACTGTTTTGATCAGAAATCCCTTTATTGATCACAAATCACTATATTGATCACTAATCCATTTATTGATCACAAATCCATTTATTGGTCACAAATCCCTCTATTGATTACAAATCCCTCTACTGATTACAAATCCCTCTATTGATCACAAATCCCACTGTATTGATAACAAATCCCCTGTATTGATCACAAATCCCTCTACTGATCACAAATCCCTCTATTGATCACAAATCCCACTGTATTGATCACAAGTCCCCTTATTGATCACAAATCCCTCTATTGATCACAAATCCCTCTATTGATCACAAATTCGACTGTATTGATCACAAATCCTTCTATTGATCACAAATCCCTCATTCCTCTATTGATCACAAATCCCTCATCCCTCTATTGATCACAAGTCCCACTGTTTTGATCAGAAATCCCTTTATTGATCACAAATCCCTCTATTGATCACAAATCCCACTGTATTGATCACAAGTCCCCTTATTGATCACAAATCCCTCTATTGATCACAAATCCCTCTATTGATCACAAATCCCTCTATTGATCACAAAGCCTTCTATTGATCACAAGTCCCACTGTTTTGATCAGAAATCCCTTTATTGATCACAAATCCTTCTATTGATCACAAATCCATTTATTGATCACAAATCCCTCTATTGATCACAAGTCCCTCTATTGATCACAAATCCCTCTATTGATCACAAATCCCTTTATTGATCACAAATCCCACTATTGATCACAAATCCCTTTATTGATCACAAATCCCTCTGTATCATTTAGATAATGCAAAAGCTAAAGAATCACACTCACAAAACAGTGTCAAATTTCTCTACCAATTGATTATATCTTACTTACACATTCTTAAAAACCTGTACCTGCCTACTTGTACTAACTTCCTTCCTATTCAGTTCTTATCAATGCTTTAATACTTGCATAATATCTTAGAATATTTTTAATCTCTTATATGCTCTTATACGCCTTGACTTCGTCATAGATGGGTGTTTTACGAAATTTGGAAGAAGAATGTTGATACGTAATGGATAATACTCCTTGATCCAGTTTCTTTTTAATGTACTAACCCAAACTGACAAGGCTAGCAAATCAAGGCAAAGAACTTCGGACGGCGGTCCTGAAAGTGACTGTTGAAGAGATTGATGATCAATAATGAATTATGGATTTAAAGGAGTGAATTGTGTTTACGGCCCTGTGCGGAGAGAAGGAGTTGTGGTGGTGATAGCTTTGTTGTGATGGTGGCCAGTGTGTTTCATATATATTATACTGGAAGCCATGTGGTGTGTGGTAACTTAGTTAATAGTGTTCACATGTTAGTGTATAATCTGCTACCATTTTAATAAACAGCATATTGATGCTCAAACCATGGTTCATAGGAGTTTTTACAGTAGGATATCTGGATGTCATTGAAATCGCTAGAAATACTCTCGCTTGAACGCATACAAATCTTGACTTGGCTATCTGTGGCAAATGTCCAAGCCGATATTTTTTGAGGTTTGGTTTCTGACTTCCCTGCAGTTTTTCTCAGGGTTTTACAGGCACAAACAGCTTTCTGGATGCGTCCTTTCAACTTCGTAACTAACCCGACCGTGAGCGACACCACAAGCAGCCCAAGCTTGGTTTTAGTTGGTTGATCGATTGAATCGAATTTACGAAAGCGATTTGTATGCCAGTAAAGAAAATTTAACGGACAAATAAAATTTTACGTGCAAATGTTACGTGCATATGTCACAAGTAATTTATTTCGTACCAGGGAACGTACCTGGCTTAAAAGTACCAGCGAGACAAAAGGAGGAAAGAAGTGAAGTTTGAAATAATTTATTTGTGGTCGATTCAATCGATCGATCAACTAACACCAAGCTTGGGCTACCTGTGGTGATACGGAAGCAAACGTATGCTTCAACGTTGCAAGGTGGTTTTTTGCCACTGATTTTGAAGAAAATTGAAGCCGTATTATATTAGTTCAAAAGAAGTTGAAAAAGGAAAATAACAGTTTAGAAGCGAAGAAGGTTTCCGAGTACGAGTGGAGTAGCGGGAACCGAAAGTCGAAACCGATTTTTTAGTGATAACAACAAAACGTTCAACTTTTCGGCCAAAATGCACAAAAATTTTTTTTTGTCGTAACGGGCTTCAGTAAAACCTAATGCTGAAAAAAAACATCAAATACACCTGGCGAGGATCAGAACTGGGGACGTGCACAGTGCAGCCAAGCGTGGGCTCACGTTCTTTTGCAGGCGTTCTTGTCAACTTTTTATGGCGAATTATTGTATAAAGCATTATTATTGTTTTACTATTGTTCATATTGTTGTTAATTTGGAGATAATCTAGTTCTTTGGCAGCAAGGATAACACAAAAAATTATAAAGAATTCCGGCAATGTTCAGTAATCAATACAATCACAAGCAAATATGTCTTCATTAGTCGAACGCATTTCACTAATCCGAGATTCTTCTTGTTAGGATAACTTGTGATTTAAAACTCAAACGTTTTCGACCAAGAAGCCATCATGTTATGTTAATATATTATTGTGTGATAGGCGAGTAATTTTTTCCAACAATTTTATTAGCATGTAATAAGAAGTGAAAATAGTTTGACCTGACGATGTTGTTGTGATGACAACGAAACGTTGTCAAATCATAGCGTCCTTATTAAGATGTTTTCTTTCGTCCCTTGCCCAGAGAGACTTGCTAAAACTGTGTCGCTTTTAACTGAAGTGTTCTTGCCAAGAACAAAAGTCTAAACGTCGGGCTTTCGTAAAACGTGACATTTTTTTGCATTCCTTTTTTCTATTTGCATTTCATACCCCGATAACGGTGAAATTCACGTATTTGTTTTAAATCAACTCACTCTTTAGGCCACTTGAAAAAACATTCTGGTTTATCTTCAGCGCGCGCACTGATTTTTGCCAGTGCATTGACATTTTTTATTTTTTAGATAAAGGAAACACATGACCGAGAATTTTTTTTCCCCGTTGCGAAACAAACAGAGTGACAATCAGTTCGGTTGGCTGCATATATTATCGCGACACTTGAGGCCTAGTGAACGTGTTGTTAGTGACCAAGCAACATCGGGTTTCGAACTCTAGATCATGTACGATCGTAGCATAACTTTATAATTGGTTTTGTAGTTAGTCAGTGTAGATTTCATTCCCAAACTGACTCGGTAGTACACAATAGTATTAAACCTAAGTCCTAAGGCAAAAAAGCGCCCGCCCTCACTGATGTTTTTTTAAGTGGCCTTAATAGTTCTGAAGCTCAGTTCCAGCTCTGTCCAAAAATTTGAAATGTGTATAAATTTGAAGCCGTTGTCAATAATTTACAATGGCTTAGCTTGGTCTCCAGGCGCTCGGTATCGCGTCGTTTTAAAAGTTGATGCGACGCTATTCTTTAAGTATTTATGGCATCGTCGACGGCCTCGGAATTCTGTCGTGCAGGCGAACATACAGGCAAAGTACATCTGAGGAACGCAAGATTTTTCAGTTTGAAAGAAAAATTTAAGGTATTAGAAATTGAAACAAGTTAATGTAAGATAAAAATATTTTAAGTATGTTAGAAAGGTTAGTTTCACTTCATGCAGCATGTTTAACAATGAAAACTTTCAAGAGGAATAGCCGGTCTTGAAGCTGAAGTGGTAAAAAGTTTTATGACTTTGCAAGCGTGAATTTCTTCGCCAAGTTTAAGTTAAACTCGGTACATTGTTGCTGCCAGTATGAGAATCGAGGCAGTTTGACGACCTGTCTCAGTTATTGCGTGACTTAATATGTGTGTTCAAATTGTGTTTACATCGAGTTTTTCTTCCCAGTAGTTTGTAGCCGAACTGATCTTAACATACCCGAAAAATCCTTGTAGTTACAGACAAACATTTTGATAGGGCACTTTAAAAATATGACAGAACATTCTTGCTAAGGAATAACGACCGCAACGAACCCGGAGTTTTTGACAAGTATATATTGTTATTCAGTCATCTCTTGAAACTTTAATGAGCCGCGGACGCTTCTGTTTGATTTTAAAATGACCTGCATTGTAGAACAGTCTTCAAACGATATCAATCGCCAAGGTTCTTTGAATGCCAATCCTTCTTAAAAATTTAGCCTCTGACACATTTAGAAATGTTTTTTCTTACGAATCGTAGCTCCCCGATTAAATTTTCGACATTTTTGTTGTTGTCCTTGTAAAAGAGTCGATACAAAGAGATCCGGTTTTCTATTAACACGGGCCCGCTTAATTTCGTTGGACCAACGTTGCTGTTAGTACTATCACAATATTGCAAACCTGAAATTATCGGAGGGTGATCATAATTCAGTTTTGAAGAGTTTCCTGTGTATCAAGTCGGAAAATAGCTTTTTTCCCTTAGTTGAGCGTATCTTTACTTTGCACAACTCTTTGCTCTAATGTTAACTTTCAGCTTGGAAAATTTTCATAATCTTTTGTTTAAGCTGTTTCTCCGTTTTAGAGAACTGATTGACTGGTTTTAATCATATGGCTAAAGCTTTGAAATATCATGCTGCATGGCCAAACTTAGACTTTTCCTTGATAATTTGTATAGTTGATAGTTCAAAAAAAAATCGTGAAATACAATCAACCTATCCACGGGGGGCAAACACCCTGAAGTACAAAACTAACCTCGATACAAAAACAGCTAGAGCACGCAGTTATTATCTGACCAGAACCTGATCGATAGACCACAAATTTTCGTTTTCTATTGTTTAAATTTTCTTCAATTACATAGACCTTGTTCATAAATGGCAACGGTTTTCATATTCTTTTGTCTACAATCAAATCTCGTCTTGGGTATCATATTGGCTGTATTAACCTAGAAGACGAATAATTCGTCTGAGACGAATTATTCGACTGATCCAGGTAAATACGGGGCGCATCGCTATTGGGGCAGTTCGATGCCTCTGGGTAAAAAGTTACAAAATTTGCCTGCTTGGCTACAAAGCTCAAGTTTAGTTCGTCTGTTTTATGCGTCCTGAATATACTCAGACGCATAATTCGTCTGAGACGAAGCACAAAACAGACGAACAAAAGTTGATGTGTTTTTTTCCGTCTGCCCCGTATTTACCTAGACGAATTATTCGTCTTTCTAGGTAAATACAGCCATTCTCGATAATGAGGCCAGTAGAGCTTATTTAAATGTAGACAAAAGAATATTAAGATCGCCACCTTTTTTGAAAAATTGGCGTGTTTAGCATTGGTTATAATAATATTAATAATAACAACAACAACAATAATGATAATGATAATAATAACAATAATAATAATAATAATGATAATAATAATAATTAACAGTTATCGAGATAAATTGCCCGTGGATAGAGAATAGAGAAGACAAGCACAACGATACACCCAACTGCGTCGGGAGCTAACAAATAGGTTTCCTGGACACCAAGTTGTACAGTACATCATCATTATTGACGTTCTAGGAAGGTATTCTTGAGAAGTTGAGAAGAACATCAAAGATCTAGTCGGTAGCAAGAAAAAAAGCATCCTCTTACAGATGCAAAATGCCATTATTACAAGCTCCCTTCACATAGCAAGATATTTTAAGCTGAGCTGAAAACCTTGATCCAAATTTTCAACAACTTTTACCTAGTACTTTTTTAGCACAACATGTAATTTTAGAAAAAGCGTTACTTGAAGTGTTGATTCATTATTTTAGAACTCTTATATATAATCTCTAGGTACAAGAGTTTTTTTTTTTACATATACTTTTCAAATGTAGTTCAAAACGTACGTAGATTTTTAATAAGACTGTTTTAGTCGTTGCCGAGGTTAGCCACGCAACAGTTTTTAGGCATCCGGGTATCCAGAAGTTTATACTTCCAATAATAATTGCTCGCAGCATCCTATTCCTGTTCTTAGCCGAGATTTGAGTGTCACGATGTAAAGATGATTTTGAGCCCAAAGTGCTTATGACCTGCGGTAGTATTG
>JAOBRD020971779.1:0-12064 GCA_027575215.2 Hydrozoanthus sils
TACTACTACTACTACTACTACTACTACTACTACTACTACTACTACTACTACTACTACTACTACTACTACTATACTACTATACCTTTAAATTAGCCCTATTAATAAATGCTGTAAAAAAGAAATAGAAAAGAATTTGTGACACCTTTCAAGGTCACGTTACAATGCATTCGTGACGGCCGACTTTGCTTCTTGAAATTTTAAAAGTAAAAGAAAATTGTGTCGATTTGTCAAGTCCACTCTTATATCAATTACTAAAAACATATTTTTATAAACTTGCCGTGTCAGGGCAGTTCTGGTTATAACGTCAATTATTGTATAAAAAAAATCGATGTTTATAATATTTCCGATATTTAGCACTATCATATCACGTCTGTTCGTGCTGTTATCTGTCAAGATAAATGAATCTTTCCATCATGAGTTACGATTTGATTGCGGACGAACTTCAGAAAATATAAATATAACAAACTCAAAAAAAAAAGATTATCAAAATTGCTAACTGAAGATCAATTAGCCAATCAAGGGATAAGCTTTTGCACGTGATTGAGTTGATTTCAGCTTGATCGAGCTGTCAATCACAATTTACATTGCGTCTGCTTCTCAAAAATGGAGGCGATTTGAGATGTTTGTGTGTGTGAATTTAAAATAGTAAACTTTTTGACCTCAGATTGACTCTATTGTTGCTAGAATGCACGGTTGAAGTAATTTCAAAGCCTTATGAAGTCGGATATTTGGCTAGGCGTGGATTAAGGGTCATACAATGTCGGTTAATGTGAAAGCAATATTTCCATCGAAGTCCAAGAAAAAAAACAAGCCGAGTACTGGGTTGCAATCGCCGACTAAGGTCTCTGGGTTTCTCTTCCTCCGACCTCTGACTCCGGTTTGTAACTTCTATGCAATGATCAGGATTCTTTTGTGGTTGTTTTTTTAACACAATAACTTACTAATTCAGCTGATCAAATTATTCACTTTGCTATTATATTAAGGAATCTCAGCGAAGGAATTACACCGCACCATCAACAAACACTCAAAATGACGAAGTGAAGGCACGAACGCCGAGCTCTTCACCTCCTCAAACACCGAGCGCAAGCGAGACAACTCAAAGCTACTTGGGTAATGAAAGTTTTAGTCCATCAGGAGATATAAAAGAATCTCAGAATCAGAAAAACAGTGTTTACAGAAGCAATTTAAATTATGGTGGGACGAAACCAAACTCTGCTGTATCGCTTCCCAATCGTGAGCCAGTCTCTTCTTCTGGGGTTCCACACGATCGTAGCAGCTCTGTAAACAGTGATACAAGCTATTACGCTGACTTAACCGAAGCACCAATGATTGATCAGGAAGACATAAACACTTTAACGTTTCACGTGAAATCTTTTTCGGAGGCTGTGAATTCTTTGAGGAACACATTTGTCGAAGCAGAAGGTGGGTGTCTAATAGCTACTCGCACACGAGCGCAGTCTTCTCTACTTTTACCTTCTGTATTTGTTCACACAGTTGTTAAGAAAACGTCTGGTTTCTGGTGAGAATGCTTTCTTCAGTTCGCTGTGTGTTCATTTGATTTTATTTTTTCGAAATTTGATCAAAAGTCAAACGCTTCTTTCGTTGTTGACAATACTTTATCCGTGCAAACATATACACAAACTAAATAATATATAAGTCTTTTCGTTTTATTTTCGTTTTTAGTGGCAGTCGTTTATTTCTAGCTTAAAAGCTATCGTGATGTGTAGCTTTGCCTTTTCCTGGAAAATGAGAGAAAACCTTAGAAGTTGTGTATTTAATTGGCTATTATTTTTGCATAATATGATGTTTGGTGAAGAAATTTTGCTGCAAATTATTTTTGCTCTATGGAGGAAGTAAAATTACGACTCGATATTGAGCCCTTTAACATCTCGGAGACTACAGTTATCTCTTTGCTCCATTTGATGATACTTTGTGGGAATGTAGAGCTATTTTGTCACTGCTTTGTTTTATTTGTTTCAGAAGCTTGTTCGACTACGCATTACACAATATATTGCGTGAGGCTTTATGCTAACTTCACTTTCCAAGCTGCTTGAAGGCTTTATGGACGTGCAAAATATAGATCTTCTAGAAAATTCATTTTTTTTGTCTGAGAGTATTTGTGTTAAGACGAAGGAAAAAATTTTGGCAGTGATTTCTTTCAGTACAAAATACATTTATACCGTATTGTCGAACGAACAGTGTCAGACTAAGCGACTCCTTGCTTTTATTACGGAATAACATGCCAATTAGTTAAAAGTCTCGTGCGCATTTTGATCTTGTTTAGCCCTTGTTTATACCTTGCTTTCAGACTTGTAATAATTGTTATTCAAACTTAAAGCTTAGATCCTGTCGCTGCTTGTCATTAATTTTTGAAGGTGGTTTGTTTAATCTGGAGTTATTGGTAGAAGAATCAACCCAGCATGGACTGCATTCATGACAAAGCTAACTGTAAATCACGATATCGCTGCGAGCGTTAAGAATATGTGTCAAAATAACTTAGACGGAATATAACCGTCTCTGCTATGTTTGGTTAGAGCATCCCCGAGGGTTTTTTTCTTTTTCTACTAGCTGCCGAAAGAATAATCTTTGTGTATTTTTAGAATTTATTCGAGCATGAGATTGAAAGGTAATTAACATGTAAACAAAGTAGAATTATATTGGACTAAAAGCCGTCTAAATCGATTTTCGGACCACATAAGCCAGTCCATCTAAATCATTTGATATTAACATTTCTTTGGCCTCCTTGGTGTTTTATAGAACAGCGTGTTTTGTTGCAGGTTGATAGGAAAGATCAATCCATTTGGAAATTCGTGTCAGCTGCTTAAACCGTCAACCGTCTGTCTGTCTGTCCATCTATGTTTCTTTTCTTTAGGACACTATTTCGTCAGATGTCTTGGCCATGCCTATACAATGGCCAAAAAAACAAGGACAAGATATTTTTAATAAAATATCCCTTTCTCAAGTTAAATATAGTGTCACCTACAACTGTTCTTCTTGTGCCAAGTTCATTGACATCACCAGTTGGTGCAAATGATTAAAAGCTATTTGTTCAACTTTTTTTTGTATCATAGTCATATGAATGACATTGTGTTCTATTAATTATTTATTAGTGTTATATATCTGTTACCAAATTAATCTTGATGAAAAAATAGTAACTGGTGTGCTATTCAGGGCCAGCTGAGAACCACTTCTGGATTGATTTGGGCGACATGAATAAGTCTGTAAAATTCCTCATGTTGACTAATTATTAAAAAAAATGTATGAAAACTGAAAAACTAGGCTATATTTGTTATATTTGTTTCCCTTGAGCTTCTCAAAGCTGTTTCCTTGTTTGGATGAAAAGGAAGCTGTACCTTATTAATTATAGCCTGGAGGTAATGATCGAAATCCCTATATATGTAAATGTAGAAAAGGGAATTGATGAATAACATTTTAGCTCAGAAAAGATGGAGTTAGATAGTGAATGCTGGATTGCCAAAACTAAAGTACATTTTTTGCATAAAGCGATACAAATCTAAGACAGATCTATTCAATATGGATTTTGATACAATACACCAGTCCATGATGACATTTTGTTTTCAATGCTTGAACTTGATGGCTACTTTGAAAACAACTTAAGAAGTTGACCATTATATTTTTTTTACTGTTGAACATTTTAAGGTTTGTGATCATGTCAGCCCATTTTGAAACAATATATATAGCACCTTAAAAGTTCTGTAGGTAATGATTTAGAATAGTCAATTTTCAACGTGATGGCAAAATATCTATTTGTAACTTATTTCGATGCCAGCTCACTTGAAAATAAACTAATTTTAGTGCTCAAATATAATGGCTCCCCACTTATTCAAAGCAAGTGCTTATTTTAAAAAGCAAGAAGTTGGAGTGAGTGTGTTTTTGCACCTTACTGGAGATGATTGAAATAAGTTATGAATTTTATAGTCTGTTCTGATGCACAACATTTAGCACAGTCCATAAATGCTTATAATTGTATGCTCAATGTGAGATACTGTTTTTAAAAAGTTTGGATTTTGAGAATGAAATTTTTGATATTGGGCAGTTGGTAATACATACGTACTTGAAAATACAGTGTATATGATAATTATACTTGTACGTTTAATAAGTTAGTCTAGACTCATTGCCATAAAGTACATGTATATATGGTTATTTGGCATAATTAAAATACTTGAAAGTTCCAAAATTTTATAAGGTTTGAACTTACATGTTTGTGCAGCAAATATAAGATATAACTAGATGTTACCACAGGTAAAAGATAACGCTGCCAACTATTGTAGAATACCCAGTTATGTGGTTTAGAAATGTACTGTTAATGAAGTTCTACTGCTAGCCAGTTATCATCTAACTTCTTACATAACGTTTGATACATTTGATACATTTGATACTGAGAAAATAATAACTTATCAAACACAGAGAATTACTGAAGTGAAAAGTAAAATTTTCCCAAACTATTTGAATGAAAAATAGGTAGTTTAGTTTCAAGAATTTATCTATCCACTCAAATCTAGAGCTCGACTGCTTACAATATGATACATCATTGAGAGTATATGGCAGATGCAGCACTTCCTTATTTGAATCTAGTTTAAGTAGGATCTCCTTATTTTGATCAATAAATGTTTGTACTTCATGTAATACTGAGCAGCTGTCCTTTGGAATAACCGACAGACAAACTGCCTGATTCAATCTCTCCTTTTAAATTGAGAACTTGACTGCTAACAACATGATACATTGTTGAGAATATTATGCTGTCTTGCATTGCTCGACAGCAATTAATTTACTGTATAAATTCTGCTATTCACTCTTGCAGAAGTCTCAGATGTTGGTCCTCAGCAGCAGAAAGTGAAAGCTCATGAACATTTAGGGGAAGTACTATCGATTCTTAAAGGGGTCCTTAATAGGTACCCGCCTCTCAAGTCAACCGAAATCCTAGCTTCCGCAGGCACTTTGATTAACAAGGTTAAGAATCATAACTACGATGATGCAGGCCAGCCTCCAGATGAGTTTTATGAATCTATTGACCAATTAGCTTTGGCATTTAGTAGCAGGTAAAGTCACTTGGTGCTCAATAATCTTAGTGAGTCTGGGAAAGGGTTAGATTTTGAGGGAAAGGGATATTCTGCAGATACAGTTATTTTGCTAAAAATCTTTAGTTTTTTATTTCTCTATAATTCAACGATACTGTGAACTGTCATTTTTGTTGCAAATTTTGAAAGGCCAGGATGTCTGGGTAAAAACACATACTTGTGAATTTAAAGTCATAGTAGTAGTTTGGAAATGTGTAGTGGTTATTACCATGGTAACAAGAACCTTAAACTTTTGTTAAAATGTTGCTTTCTCTTGGTATTTTGGAAGACTAGACTAAATATGGTTTCCTTGCTTTTTTTTAATTCCTAATTTATTTGCTTGTTGCACACACTGAAAGCAGTTCCAGTTATTGCCAACTTTTATTGTTTCCATAGTAACCTCTGTAGCCAATACTTACTAATTTTTTCATCTATTAGTTAAGACCATTTTGCATCCTTTTTTTTGGCCATGATAAGATAGTGTCCAGCTTCTTTCTAGTAAAAAAAAGAAAATGCAGAAAAAGGTGAACAGCTCCATTTTTTTGTAGTGTGTCAGATTTCCTAATGGGTGAGCAAGATTTGCCTCTGGGAGTTGGTGAAAGCCAAGCCAAGGTATGTCTTGCTGATTGTCTGTTCATTAGCAGAGATTGTTTATAATTACTAAATTTAAGAACCAGGGCCGGGTTGTTCAAATATGGTTAGTTCTAATTCAGGGTTATCTCTTAACAAGACCTATTGGTCATCATGGCATTTAACCCTGGATCATATTAGGGCTAACTGTCTTTTGAACAACTTGGCCCGGGTTAATTGAATGCTTAGATTAGATCCTAGCTGCCACTTTATAATGAGCATCTAAAAGCTATCATCACATGACTTTAAAGCAAAAATTCAAATAAAAAAATGGTTGCTCAATATGAATGGCAAGAGGTGACAGTGTTCAATTTCTGAAGGTACAATAGTTATTAAGGATGATGTGCACTGACTTTAGAATAATTATCTTTAATCAAATCTGTAACAATGGATAATTTGTTTAATGTTATGGAACTTCACCAGAAGCTACAAAAATCCTTGATTGTGAGAATTAGTTCTGAAACCATGTACAGTACATTTTGTTGACTGAGACCAAAGCAAATGAGAAAAAGAGAGCCATGGATTCAGACTCGTATTCACTTCATCTGGCGATGAATTAACCTAATTAATGTTCGATTTCTTGGTGCCAGTACAGTAGGTCTTCTTGTCTCTTACTTTACTATGCCAAACTAGATTAAATGTATATATAACAAATATTCTTTGTTGCTTAGCATGCTGGAAATGCCATTTTATATATAAACATAAATATCAAACTCATATCCTAAATTATACAGGCATTTTAAATATTTTTGGTAATGAGGGAAAAATCAGATAATTTAAAAGTAATCTATAGAAGATGATGAAAAACATGTTTCTCCTTAATTAATTCTAATTTGGAGATATTACTGGCTTATACATCTTTTGAATTGTTCCTGGGTCTGAAAGAACTATAAATATTTAAAAGTATGACTGTATATCTGTGAAACCTATAGTCAGAAATTATTTGTGCCTGTACATGACTGTATGATCTCATTACCCTGGCATTCAGCATGTACTTGCCATCCTGTACAACTTCCTGTAGGTAAGGATCTGAAAAAAAACTATCATTTCTTTGGTTTGCTATGCTAACTTCTTAAAACCCTCATTTAGAAACTGTAATGTAGGTCTGTCTTAATATCTAAAACCATTTGGGACGAAACTATGACAAACTTTCATTTATCTCAACAACCTTTTAATGTTGGCAAACCTAACCTGAGAAATTTAAGAATTGTAACCTATATGTAGTTAATAACTGATTTCAGGTATGCAGTGTTTTTTTATGCTCTAATTTTAACTCATGAATGAGAAAATTGATTATTCATTTATATAGAAATTGAGATAATTAAGCAGATCAAGTTTATTACACAGGTAAAAGTTATTTTGCTGTGAATTACATGGTGATTGAGTTTCTCCAAATGTTACATCCTACAGTTTCTCAGGTTCTATCTAATTTCAGGATTAAGTTTTTCCTATTTTGTTACAAAAAGAAGTCATTCTTCATATATTTACGAACTTATAATGTTATGATACATTTTATTCGGTACTTTTACTTTACAAAATCTTTATGAAATTCAGTAAGGACTTTCTGACTTTGGATGGACAAGTTGGAAAGATGCAGCTACAGAAGTTTCTCTAGAAAAATATTGACAGCTATGCAAAGTTGTAATTTATATCAAAGTTGTCTAGAACTTCAAATATTGTTTGGAATTTTTAAAGGCAGAGATTTTATTGGTTTTGTTTGGCAAATCTACACAAAATGATTTCTTTTTTTCTACTGTAATAATATTTTGATTTAGTTATATTATTTAATTTTACTCTGGCTATTGGTGTCTAACAGTGAGTTTGGTAATTCTCATAACTTATTATGATTACAAGTTTCCATAACATTTTATGTACAGCAGTTTGAGAAAATTTCATTTTTTATCTTCAGATTTCATATTCTCATAACTAATCAATACAGTTTATTTTTGATATTTGTTAACTTGAGGAGAATTTGGGTGTTGACTGATGCTGACAGGAGTGTAAGGGTTTGCCAGAAAGGTTTTCATCTTCTCATTCCAACTTGATTTGACTGCCACAACTTTTAACTTATACAAAATTATTTATTTTGTGTTAGGATAGAAATTTAGAGTTATAAGTTTTCCTAGTTTTCATTATAAATTTTAAATTGATTAACTGTTTAAGAATTCCAGACAGTCTATGAATAGAGAATGGATACATTATAACCACTTCCTGTGGCAAAAACCTACAGGAAATACAACCATGTGCTTTGTTTCCTTTTTGATTGTAAAAAGCTTTTTGTAGCCAATTGTTTCTGCTGGTTTTGATATCGTCACAATAATTTATAGAAGGTGTTCCTAGTCCAGGAAGATACAGTATCATGTAGATGAAGCATATGTACTTGTAAGAGTTTGAGCTCGCATACATTACACATGTAAAGGCTGCCTGATACTATTCTACCATGACTGTATCAGGGTTTTGTAATAATGTTGTTACCAGGTGGATTTGTTCTTCACTTCACAAAAAACATTTACAAGTAGGTCAATACCTTGGAAATATAAACTTGGCTGCATAGTTAATGATACGTAAAATTATTCAGGTAATCAATCTCATACTTATAATTTTTAAACCTTAGCTAGACTGTACTGCAGTCATTAGTTCATAAGACTGTAGCTAGGTAATTTTGCATTAATTTGATTAGATCTTTGTTTTTTATGATTTTGTTATGAGTATCTGAAGTTGATAGGTACTGCATTAATGCAAAGCAATTATTTTGATTTATTTGAGTTAAAATGTTTCTTTTTGCTACTTTGTATCTAAGGATAGATAGGTTTAATGCCAAGGACTTATTATTGATTGCTTTGAACAATTTAATATAACTCTGTCAGTATTATGCTGTATCTGATTAATTGATTAATTTACTTATTTTGCAACTGCTATTAATAATTGTGCATTGTGTGCTAGCCAGAATATAATTTTAGCTATTTCACATAATGTTGAAGACACTTTGTAACTATTATGCTATAATTTTAAGAGTTGTTTTAGGTAAGAGACAGACAATTTCCATGTTTTTTCAAAATTATTTTATCTTGTATTTTGTCATACATTTGAAAAAGTTGTTACTCTGGATCCATCTTGATTAGAATTTTGTTATACATAGATGCAAAATAAGGCTTCTGGTGTGTATGTTTGGTTTTATTGACATTCTATTTAGTATCAGTCGCAATTAATCTGCCTTGCTGAAATTAGAACATGGCGGAATTTGTGGTGGATGTGCATACTAGTAATGAATAAATTGTTGAAATGCTCATGCAATGACATATTTTTAAACTGCAATTTATATCCCTTATGACATCAGAGAGTGTAACCTTAGTTGCAGGGAAAGTGAATGAATTTTCCAATACTCAAAGTCTGTCAGTATATAAACTCAATTGTTTTAAGTTATGAAATTCTGTGCTCTTAGTTTTTGAAAGGGTTTTTTATGGCCTTTCACTCTTTGCATTTAGATAAACATGCATTTAATACCTCAATCAACGACTGTTTGGAGTTTGCTGTATGCACAACATGAGATCTGACACCTTGACCTCTGTCTCAAAGAGATCAATTTTCAGTTAGAAAACTTCAGATAAGACAGTTTCTACTTTCGTTTTCGTGAGAAAAACAGTTCTTCATTTCATTTGTGCTCTGCAAAGCATATTTTTGAATAGAAGCTTATTTTATTGGAACTGTTATAAAGATATTCAGGTCTAGAATTTCACAGTTGGACTCTGATTATCTGAGTATTCTGCATAGTTTTAATTCATGCTCTGATTATGGTTAAAACCGAAGAAGCTGCCCTTAACAGTGCTTCTATGAGCTCTCTGCACAAGTTTGCTTTCAACTATGGCTGTGGCATGTTTTCTAGGTTACAGACCTACAATGTAAGTAACACAAAATTTTTCTCTTAGTACAACTATAAGGTTTACACAGAATTGAGTGGAATATTGTTATAGCTAAAGTGTCACTCTCTCTCTTTTAGTTTGGAAGTTAATTGTTAAATATGCTATGGGGCCATGTATAGTACTTACTATCAAACACATGACTTTGTTCACATGTAGCAAATTAATGTTTGTTTTATGTTAACATTAAGCTATTAGGAATGTTTTGTAAGAGATTGTCAATAAAAATAATGTTAGTTTTTGGTTCAAAATTCAAATAGAATTTAATATACTATTATTTTATGAAGCGTTAGACAAGGTTTCAACTTTTTTGTATAAAACATGTGCAGTAACAGCAGAACTATAATAGGTTAATTGTTATATGTTTTTTAATCCTTACATAATAATCTAGACCACTTTGGATTACACTCCATTGCTTGTAAGCAGCGATGTCAAGACATGGTCAAATTCCCAAAATACAGGAAATGTTTTGTTAGAAACTGGTATTTTGCCTTAAAGTGCATATGAAGTGAAAAATTTTATTACTGCAGTGGACAGACCTTGCTAAATGAGGAATAGTGGTGAGGAAACTCTTACACAATAATCTAGACCACTTCGGATTATGCTCTATTGCTTGTAAGCAGCGATGTCAAGACATGGCCAAATTCCCAAAATACAGGAAATGTTTTGTTAGAAACTGGTATTTTGCCTTAAAGTGCATACGAAGTGAAAAATTTTATTACTGCAGTGGACAGACCTTGCTAAATGAGGAATAGTGGTGACAGAGGAAACTCTTACACAATAATCTAGACCACTTTGGATTACACTCCATTGCTTGTAAGCAGCGATGTCAAGACATGGTCAAATTCCCAAAATACAGGAAATGTTATGTTAGAAACTGGTATTTTGCCTTAAAGTGAGTATAAAGTGAAAAATTTTATTACTGCAGTGGACAGACCTTGCTAAATGAGGATTAGTGGTGAGGAAACTCTGTTTAAGTCTTTTGTGTATCTTGAGATATTAACATTTAAAGTTTTCAACTGATGATGTCATGAGTGGTTCAGACAAATTTGCATTTTTAAAAATCTGCTGCCAATCCATAACCTTTGGGTGTATTTAAGTCAAAGTTGAGCTGCTGATGTATATGGAGGTAGATAGATAATTATTAGTCCAAGTTTGACTCAAATTCATCCAAAGGTTATGGGTTTTAAGATTTTAAAAAAAGTGAATTTGTTGAAACCCCTCATGACATCATCAGTTGAAGACTTTAAGCGTTAATATTTCAAGAACCATAAAAGATTTTGACAAAACGTTTTCACTGCTATTCTTCATTTACCATGGTCTATCAACTTACGCAATAATATGTTTCACTTCTTATGCACTTTAAAATGATGTTATATGTTTCCTACAAGTAAATAGTGGGTCAAAATTCAGAAACAATCTGCATACAAGTTAGAAAAAATTGTAAGAAAAATAGATCGAAATTACTAAAAGGGCATGATGTTATAAAATGTATTGAAAATCACTATCTTGCTCATACTCAGAGAGTATAACTAAAAATTTTACAGATGTGTTACTCATGATATATATAAAAATTTCATACTGCAGCTATCAAAATTGAATTGATTATAATTGTTTTGTTTTAATTTTAGTTACATTTTAAATCAAAATTTTATGTGATTATAAGAATTTTCTGTTAAATTTGTGTATTCATTTGATAACATGGTATGGCAACACAAGAACTTTTACTAAAATTCTGAAGCTCTACAGACTTACTCAAGCATGGTACTATAAATATGATATAAGATCTCTGATTATCTTAATTTGTACTTTTTTTTCAAGTCCAAGAATTTTCTGTCAGCTTTTTTAAGTTTTCCAAGCTAGCTCAGATGTATAGTAGAGTAAATCAAAATGCGATCAGCAAATATATGAACACTTGAAGAACCTGATAGTATCTTCAGTGTGACTCAGACTAATTTTAATGGATGTCTTGTACACTGTTGATCAAATGAAAATACTTTTAATTTAATTCAGATTAATTTTCATGTCCTGTATTTTTTTTTAACGAATTGATAGTACCTTGAGTTTGGTGATGATGAAGATGAACTAAATGGACTAACTGAGGATGAAGAGAAAGGTTATGATGAAGAGTTTGATGATGATCAGGAGCAGTCTGAAGACAGAAGAGAACATGGTAAGAAGTGGAGATTTAATGAATCTGATACTGTGTTGTGGGTAAAGACTTGACAGCATACTACAGTCTTTTTTACCTTTGTGCTTGAAACTCGAGCTCATCATGGTTTGTCATCTTGATTATCAGGCTATTGTAATGAGCTTAAAGTGTGTCATTTGATATTGATGATGATTTATACACAAGTTGATGGCACCATAGAAAAGTGTGATATTGTTTGGCTCCTACTAATAACTTTTTTGTTGGGAGAGGGAGAGGGGGAGGGGGGG
>JAOBRD020971884.1:0-12064 GCA_027575215.2 Hydrozoanthus sils
ATTTGTATTTCGTATTGACCGAAACACCACAGACCCCGAAAAACTACAAGTACAGCAAACGGCCTGTTTTTTTATTTCCTAGATATACTAGATATAGTTCTCTATAAATTTTAGCTGTCATTATCAGGTTCAAGAAAATCAATAAAACAACCATTCTATTCGCGTTTGTCAGATAAGAGACGATTTACAGCCAGCTCGGCTCTCCTGCTCATGCCTCTTTTGTCTTTTATGCCTTAAAAATAACAGATTTTGGCAATTTGCATGGCGCTGCAAATCTCTCGATAATGATTTAGACATTACATTTCTAATAGGGCTTGACTTTCTTATAATTTATTTGCACATTACTTTACTTGGAGTATTTCGTAATTAAGGGTTAGTAACTTAATATTGTCTCACTGACACGCACCAAAGCTCGACAATATAAATTAAATCTGGCATACAGAGTTTTAAACATTTTGATATAACCAGGATCCTTGCCACAGCGCACGTTAGTCCTAGCTGTACCCAGAATTCGTAGCAGTAATAAGAATACAGCTCGAACAGTCAATAGTTCGTTTGCTTAACAAGTACCTTCGAATTTTTGGATATCCGCATATATACATGTGTGAGTATGGAAACTTTTTATTTTCTTTCGGAAGATTTGTTGGTTTATAGGCCAGGGAGAGTTGGGTACTTACAATTTAGCCAAAAAAAGTCTTGTTACATAAGCCAGTGTTTACATTAGAAACTTTAGGTGACAGTTCTTCACCATCAAGTACCAGAGCTTTTACGGCCAGTTCATCCAGTTTGGAAGAGGAATGAGGAGATGACAAATTGAAATTTAATGTGAAACGGCCAAAAAGAAAACGAAAGCCCCATTCTTCCGATGCCAAACAGTGAAAAAAAGAGAAAAAGTTGAATTTAAGAAGAAAAAGTGCGCATGTTAAGACACGAAGAAGAAAAAAAAACTTTTCTAGATAACAAGAAAAATAAATCTTTAAAGAATATACAGCTTTAATTTTTTGCATCAGTTTTTGGGTATCTTTACAAATGCTGAATTATGAAAGAGTGACCTTATTTAAATTGACATAACTACTCAAATACAGTTTTGCATACTTGTTGTGTGTATTTTGAACAATAAAAAGTTATCATGTTCAGTTGAAAACTGATTGTTGTGAAACGAACGTGTTAATGGTTCAATTGTTAGTACAAGAACGCAAATGATAAGTGAGATCACTGTAATAACTTCCCGTTCATCTTGTGCAAAAATATTAGTAAACATTACATGTATATTCCTTTATTAAATGGATTGTTTCTATCTCTAAAATGAATAATCTCTTCATGTCAACGAACTATTATGAGTATTCAATTTTCTTATTGAATAATAGTTTCATACAATATGAATGTTACTTTGACCTAAATGAATCTATTTACTCATTATTGGGTGATATTTGACACAAATGACTGCTTATTATCTCGTAATGAACAGAAAAAGATGTACTAAAAAACTCACTATTTATTTTGGGCACTTAATATACTCGTGAATCAAATTAGTTTAAGCATAGTTAATATACGGACTGGTAAACCTCAAAAGGGAAATATAAAGAATGTATACAAAGGTGTTTCGCTTTAAGTTGAACGAATCGTGCCTTGCACATTCTTTGTTTCAGATGTTTGTGAGAATGTTTTGACCGGCTACAGTACTTGCAATTTGCATTTCATAACCTTTGTATTTTGGCACGTTTTGTGTACGGCCAAAACAAAAGAAAAAGGCGAACAAAGACATACATTAATGGTTTCCTAACGGTAAGCAGTCCGTACCTTATTAACTATGGTTGAAGCAAGAGCATTCTGCGCATAACTCGATCGACAAGCTACTCGTATAAATGTTAAACGGTCTGCCACAAGCCTGGCAGGTTCTTGATCTGCCATTGAACATAAAAAGGCCAGCACTTGCTTTTGTGAGGCCTACCCCTTTTTGTATCCGTAGGTATTCTGCCTGTGTTTATCATTTGCCTGGAAAGGATCTCACAAGCAGCTTTGGTCATTCTAAAGTGACTGTGGAACTTAGCAGGTGAGTATTTGGGAAGTATATTTTTATAAAAAAGTGAATCCAATTTAAATGTCTTCTCATAAAAGAGCTGACACCACCAAAATAATACCATTGCGTCTTCTTCTTCGCATAAATTGCCGTTTTCTAGCTCGAAACCATCGAGCAACTCATTCGATAACAGAGGAAGGAAACAACCCGCCATCTTTACCTCTGAAATGGCGATCGCGCCCGGGTACTAGTTCACAGAAACGAAAAACTTGCCATTAAAGGTCTACGGTAAAATTTTCGTACTCTACCATACTTAACTATGCATACAGTAATGGCCCCAAATTTCATACAGTTTATAGTTGTCAAACTCCAAATTTTCATTTCGGAAATTAAAATATATAATTCTTACCCCAACCCTCACCTAACATAAAGCGAGGTTTACCTCCGATATCTTGATCTGAAGATCAATAGCTTCGTATGCATAATGAAGTATGTGTTGTATAACCCTGATTTGTAATAAACAACAGGATTTGTAATATCAACCGGATTTGTAATAAAAACCAACAGGATAACAACAGGATTTGTAATAAAAATCAACAGGATATGCAATAAAATAACTAACCGGATTTGTAATAAAATTTCAACCATATTTGTAAGAACATACTTAACCGGATATGTAATAAACTTTCAATAGGATTTGTAATAACGATACTAAAGATGGAAAGTCACTCATTCTTGTACTGTTTTGATTTGCATTTCGTCAAAGATACGCACTAATCTCCCAACCAACAACGTCAAAATGTCTTATAAATGATTTGAAACCGTTTTTACAGCTGCATTGCATAATGATTCTTTAAACTAGTTTCAATTAACATCTATCGATATTTATCGAAATTTAAAAACCTTGAAAATCCAATAACTAAGACGGTCATATTGGAGTTTTTGCTTTATTGCTCTGGCAACAACAGCTAATTAATTAGCCATTTTTGCAATTGAATGTAACAAGCGAGTGATGTACTATCTGCATGCCAAGTGAGTTGCTCTAATTACTATAAGAACCATTTAAGTTAAATGCTTTTGACTAACGCTGACATATTTTTTAGTCTGCTTGTGAATGTACTTATTACTGAATAACGCCGGAATTTTTTTAACATTTTGTCTGTGTTATCCCTGCAGCAAAAGAACTAAATTTAATCAAAATTTTACTCAATGAGCGTGCAGATACCAAGCTTGGCTGTGCACATTCCCAGTTTAAGTCTTCGCCTGACGCATTTAATCGCTTTTTTGTTTTTTTTCTCCCTTAAAAAAAACTTTTCCAAAAGGAAAAACTGGGTTTTTTTTATTTTTTTGGCGTTGTTGCTTAATCCTTTATAATTTAAAAGACCAAAAATTCACTACGACAAAAATTATTTTGGTATTTTTCCGTTTGTCTCTTATCGAGGTTTTTGATTTTCTCCACAGTGTAGATTTTCGATTTTCTCCACAGTAAAGGTTTTCGAATACGGTGACGTCAAAGTCACAACACCTTTCTGATTTATTTTTTGCCGATTAATTCTTCTGCATCTTCGGACGATGGATACTGCTCATGATGCAATTCACAAATATCAAATCACTTGGTTTGGCACGTCTCCCAATCTAATTTTTGGTAACGCGAGAGACATTGTACTCGTGAGTAACTCTCTCTCTCTCTCTCCTTTTCCTTTCGTTGTAATTCTCTTTTGGGAAGATTTATGCATTTGAACAACCTGAATTAGAGTAATGAGCGAATCGAATCGTTTTTTTGCGCATTTCTCAGTCAAAACAGTATAAGAATGAGTGACTTTCCATCTTTAGTATCGTTATTACAAATTCTGTTGATGGCTTATTACATATCCGGTTAAGTATGTTATTACAAATCTGGTTGAAATTTTATTACAAATCCGGTTAGTTATTTTATTGCATATCCTGTTGATTTTTATTACAAATCCTGTTATTATTACATATCCTATTGATTTTTATTACAAATCCGGTTGATAATACAAATCCTGTTGTTTATTACAAATCAGGGTTATATAATGGCCCCAAAACTTAACATTTTCATGTAGTAAATGGTTGTCAAACTCCAAATTTTCATTCCGGAAATTAAAATATATAATTCTTACCCCAACCCTCACCTAACATAAAGCGAGGTTTACCTCCGATATCTTGGATCTGAAGATCAATAGCTTTGTATGCATAACGAAGTATGGGTGTGTACGGAAATTTAGCCAGGTCTACAATGCCAGTTGGACCAACCTGTTTTTTGGGCTAAATGATTAACACCCTTGGTATCTCCGGTACTGGTTATTGGTTCAACCCAGGGTTCTTCTGATGGATCTTGCATGTTCCTGGCACTGTCCCAGTCGATGGCCTTAACGGACGTCTTAATCTTTTTTTTTTTACGAAGAATCAAATTACACTTTTGCTGTTCATTTGCACAAAGTTTAAATTCTTTTACGTCAGTTTAGTTCTCACGTCACCATTATAATCCTATTACTTAATTCTATTTATTAACTTTACTATTAATACTTATATTTGTATCGAGTCATAGTTATTGTTTTTATTACAAGTAATTGATAACGGTTATATTTTCTTGTTAAGTCGTTCGGAGTAACCATACAAGTCACTTTTATTCTTTTACTATTCTTATTGTTAATTTTACTATAATGTCTGTAATTATTCCTTTGTCTAGATGTCTAAAATTCATGACAAGTAGCTTAAGCAAGGTTATCTTTTTATTTCAAATTCATGTAAGTTGTGAGGTGCTGTCATTTTCCAAGAGAGAAAACAACGCTGGCACACAAAAATGCTTCACTGTAACAAGGGTTTTTATTGCTTTGAGAGTTTTTTCATCAATTTTCATAGCGGAGAGAATTTGTGGGACACAATTGGTTTCTGTGTGCCTAAAAGTCAGTCTCCAGGTTTTGTTTATGTTTGTTATATATTCCAGTTGTCTACTTTCTACCAGGATGGCTCTCTTTTTAAACATTGTATGTTTAATGTCAACCTCAAGTTATCTTTACTCTTCGTGAAAACGTCCAGCACCCTTTCCATCAAATGTGAAGGTTGCACAAAACCGTTTTAACTGATGGTGAAAATCTTTCATCTTTTGGTCGTGCTGTTCAAACAAAAACATAAGAGCATTAACAGTGCATCAATTAAAGATCAAATAACCAAAAGCAGGGGCAAAGGAGGCAGATATAGTTTTGATTTCTTGGCTATCAAAGGCCAAAACATATTAGCGTAGCAAAAGGTAGATCCTATTTTCAGTCAGTCTAAATGAAAAGGAAAACTCAAAAGCGTGTTTGATGGACGGAACGATTACAATTAACAATGCTAGAGTATTGTCTTTTTATACAAATTTAAAAGACTAATTTAAAAGTAAAAGCTACTTTTTGTTAGAAAATTCTGATATCATTTTCTAATCACCGAAGTCGGTACTTACCGTTTGATCAGGGCGGACGAAAAAAGCTTGTTTTTGTGAACCTAGTATTGAAAACCCTGGAGTTCAAGGGGAACTATTAGAGTACGCAGTGTTAAAATATATTACTTTGATATGAATAGTTTTGATGCATGGTGAAGAACGCTAGAAATTTCAGCCTGCAATTTTAGAGTTCAACGAAGCTGAAGAATAAAATTAATTTCTAATTATAGACAGATATTGAATTTTGTTTAGTTTAGTCTCTACATAATAATGCATCGTTTGAAACTGACGCAGAAACAAAGCCTCGTTATTCCAATAAAGCCGTGATGCCATTGGTCAGTTTTTTTTTCTCATTTAAATGATACTTGCAATAATTCCTTGACTTTCTGGCTACTAAAAAGACGAATAAGTTTTAACTCCCAACTGTCTAGAGGTACTTTGTATCTGTAAATGTAGATGCATAAACCCTTACCACATCGTGCCGTTATCGATTCTTCGTACAACATTATTGCAACTACAGCGTCTTCTTCTAACACCTTTTTGGAAAGGAGGACACATAAAAAACAGTATTGTGCAATCAGTTCTACTTTTAGAGACTTTTAAACTAATCTATGGATTTTTCTAACTGTTTGAAATACTGTGTGATCACTAGTTTAGTAGTTAGGTGTAGTTTACTTTGCATTCCGGGATGGGGTTTGGGGGGATGTGGGGGAGGGAGGTACTCTTTCTATTGGAGTGATGGGGATGCTTGTCTTATATTTTAGGGCTTAAAACCGGCAGTTTTGGATTTCAAATAAAAATAAAAGTTTTTTTAAACGGTATTCTTTAGATGCCAAGTCCAAAACGAGCATGATTTTTTCTGCAGTTTTCTCCAGTTTTTTTCAACTTTACAATGATTCGATAATTTTAAAAAACTTCTTTTCTGATGGAATAACTGCATTAAAGCAAAAAGACAACTTTTAAAAAAAAAGTCTAATTTATCCCTATTTTATTTCAAAGTTTTTGTCCTCATGCTACCTGATTATAGATAGCTCAGCAAAATTTAGTTGGCTACGCATTTATTAAGGTTATGCATGATAAGTTTGATAGTTAACACTTAGAACTTACCGCTTTTCGCATGCTTAATTTTGCATGAGCTGCTGCCATTGAGATCCTGGAAACAGGAAATTTCAAAGTTATTGAAAGACATGCTGTCATGGGTTAAATCAACAAAATGCTATGGATTGTTTGCCTGTTTGAGCTTACATAGTTTGAACGGCTGTCAAAGGAATTCCTCCGGAACCTGTATGGGAGTTAAGACATCTTGTTCTTCTGCTGCCAATGTAGAAACCCTGGATAAGATTTTGTGCTGCACTAGTCAGCACAACCTTTCGGCTGCGGGCGTACTTGAGGAACTGTTGATACCAAAATGTGAGGCTTAGAGCTAAAATGGAAGCTTGATAACAACTTGAACGATATTCATAATGAGTGTTTGGTAAACTTTTCAACAAGCTTAATAGAGTAACACTTCTATATTCAAATCTTTGCAATAGCTATTGGGTATCAACAATGGGCCTCTTACAATCATCTTTTCCAGCTTCGGGCTCATTAATCAGATTTTATTTACTTTTCTTGAACCAATTATAGATTTAACTAATTCTCTTTTGATTTCCGATTGTTGTTGATTAGCGATACCACTGGATAGGCAAACTCGAGCCAGTATTTATATTCCTATAGTTCACTTACATATTCTAGGGTAACTAGGTACTACTTCTACTTAATAATAATTGGTGCGGCTCTCTTCAGCTCCATGATTTGGGTGGAATTATATAAATGGCTTGACTGACATATCAGTATTCATTAAAAAAAATTGTTGCTTTCCTAAGGGTTTAGTATAATTAAGAAACGTAGAAAAAACGTAGTACCTGAAACATTTCATCGTCGGATATAAAGACGTCCGTCGGTTGAACATTAGTAGCTCTTTTTATAGTCAATGAGGAAGCTTGACCTAACCCATCGTTGTCATAGCTCAGATTCTCCTCGATGAAGTACGTTATATCAAATCGACTGTAAAGGCAAAGTAGATTATGTTGGCATATTTACGTGAACTTTTATATTGATATTACTATTCATGTTGTCATACATTAAATGGACAGGCTTCTCACGAAATAACACCTAGATAAATCTATACCTTTTGATATTTGAAAAAGTGTGTAACGGTATAGATCAAAGGGATGATCATAGGATGATCGAAACATGTTTGTTAAAAAATTTTGTCTTGTTTTGTGAATACATTACAAGTCTGCTTCTTTTAAGCTCTTTTGGATATTTTCCCCAGAAGCACTTCATCAGACAGTAAGGATCTATAAGTGTGCAGACTTAACGGTTGCTGGATGAAAATGTTTTTCATACGATCCTGTTGAGGAAACACTTGAATTTTAGTTAGAAGGATTTTACACTCTATCGATGCCCTAATTATAGCCATGGTGTTTGCTTACTCGTAAACACATAACTGATAAAGCAAAGACTTAAACAGTGCTGTGAAAGTGTGCATGTAGCGCCTGAACTAACCACTTAAACTTACTCTGTCAAGGTCTTCGGAGCTGCACGAGTCCTCTTCAAGGAATAAAAAATAAATGCCATCAAGAATGCAGAAAAGCTATTTTAATAACTAAAACACCAGAATGGATAAAAACAGTTTGATTGTTATAGGGATGTTATGATGATAAAAACCAATACAACACCAACAGTAATAAAAATTACCACTGATAAAAGAGAAATTTTTTTATAATAAATGGATTAGCGTTTATGTGTGTAGGGACTGTACTTCTTATTTAGTTAACTGCCAAGAACAAAGATGTAGTCTATAGATATCGACATCAATCGACGAAATTTGACGGATCAAAAAGCATTAAATACACATTCAGATCCTTGAATTAAAACCTTCATTGCAACCAAAAGCTTGGGCTTATCTTAAGATTTCTCTTTGAATAGTGACCAAACTTTTACTTAGGAATGTATGCGACTCTCCCAAATTGCCATTACAGTTGTCAGCTGTTGTCAGCACTTTGACATAAACACCTTTTATTGGTCTTGGTAAGAGTTTGAGCCAGTCCCATTCCTGACATGATACACGACTAGGTTTCACATGTTAAACGCTTTGCTACTCTATCGGCAAAATATCGCAGTTTCAGAAACACTTCTAAAGATCAACACTGTGCTACCTTTCCTGGATGTGTCGATAGTAAGTTTTTTTGGAAATGTTCAAAAGGCAATAAATACACATTCAGTTCCTTAAATTAAAACGTTCATTGGAACTAAAAGCCTGGGTTTATTTTGAGGTTTATCTTTGAACACCGAACAAACTTACTGAGGAATGTATGCGAGTCTCTCAAATAGCCACTTTAGTTGTCAGTTGTTGTCAGCACTTTGACATTAACATCTTTTATCAGTCTTGGTAAGCATTTGAGCCAGTCCCATTCCTTGCACGATACACGACTAGGTTCACATGTTACACACTTTGCCACTCCATCGGCAAAATATCGCAGGTTTCAGAAATACTTCTAGAGATCGACACTGTGCTACCTTTCCTGGATGTGTCAATAGTAAGCTGTTTAAAAGTGAATACCAAATAAATACTAACCTTTGGTACTGAAGAGAAGTCAGATGTCGTTGCAGCTGCTTTGCGTTCCATTTCAGCACAAGCCCAAATGGTAGACTTAAGTGGTAGGACCATTTGTTGCTGCTGATGATTCAGGGAATATCTTTTGGGGATGTCGACCGTGATTTCTCTGTACTCCATCACTGTTATGGTGTTTAAAATTTAAAAAACAAAGCCTGTGTTTTTAATCAGCTTCAATGCGGTTTTCTTAAAGATGAATAAAAGTTCAATTATGGTGTAAAAGTTATTAATTTAATCAGCAGTGTTACAACGGTAACATTTTTTTTCAATTTAATTCCAAAAAGAAAGGACTAACATTTATTCAAAGAAGGTACTTGATTTAAAACATTCAGTTTGAAATGCAAGTGTTTTAAAATGACTAATCTGTAGTTTTTTTTTGTCACCCCGACAGCATCTTTCATTAATAATAATAAATCTTCTCCACGGGTACTGAGGCCACGCCTAAGTCGGTTGCCCTTAACTCTTCAAACACACGAACCTTTTATCCTCGGAGTGCACAAGGCTTCCCAAGTGAGACAGGGGTGGTTTCTTCATAATAATTCCTTTAAATTAAGGTGCTTAGATAACTTTTACGTAACAGTTTCACTATTTTTCTACAGTGCAAACCGCTTCTCTTTGTCAAAAAGCTATGCCATTACCGTTTTGAAGTTTTTCCTTCTCCTCTTTCTTTAATACAGCAATGTTTTGAATGAGGCACACTCCATTCCGAGCTAAAGGGATACATCCGGCTGAAAATTTACGACAAAAATAATACTTTTGGAAAAGGTCTTTCTTAAGTAGTTTTAATACTATTTAATAGAGCTGAGTGAAGGAATTATAACATAGAGAGACAAGAATAAAAGGAACCTGGCTTAATGATATCATATTCATATGTGGCGGCGCAATGGCCGAGCGGTTAGCGTGTTCGTATCGTAATCCTTGGGTCGCTTTGTTGTGACCTTAAGCAAGAAACTTTATCCGATTTGTTTCAGTCAACCCAGCTGTCCAAATTAGTACAAGCATCCGCTGGGGCATGGGGCAAACCTGCGATGGAGGAGTGTCCTGTCCAGGGGGAGTCAAAGGCTCTCATCACTTAACACTACGGAAACTGGAGCAAAGCGCCTGCCTAATAGCCGCTTGCCTCGAGATAAGATTTAGCTTAGTGGCATCATTATAAAGATTTTTTAAAAGGCAATAATAAGCTTCAAACACCACCATTTGTCAGTAACAGAAATCTTGACGATAAACTAGGTTCGCCAGCTGGAGATATAACAGGGTATAACTAAGGTGCTTCATCAATAATACTACATATATACTACTATAGCGATTAAGAGATAAATAAAGATAGCGATAATTCGTAAAAGCTATTCATGGTACATAAAACACAAATATCAATTATTCTGGCAAAGGGTCTCTTTATTTCTCCGTATGGTTTGGCGGAAAGAAGAAAAAAAGCTCGTTGGATCGAAGACAAAAAAGTGGAAAAGTTGTAGTCTTGTAGTGTACATGAACTACATCATGCTTTTCTATAAACATTGATAAATGCTTTGTCGCTTTGCAGTGCATGCATCCTGGCTATAGCATTTTCTTAACTAAAATATTCATATTTTAACTACCATGAGCAAATTTGTCTGTGAATATTTTCCAAACTGCCAAATTAAAGATGAAAATGGTTTAAAATGGACTGCTATGATACCCTGAAATCGAAATTCCGATATGCATTTTGGCTAGCTATAGAGGTCTCTAAAAACTGTTAAACCTCCCACCATGAACAAAGTAGCTTCCTGGTTCAAGTAAGTCTTGTGCAGAAGAAGCAAATAGTTCGCTCGGGGGTTGAAAGACGATGAAGCGGTCAGCCATTGAAGCTCCGTACTGAAACAATCTTTGCAGCTGTAGAATATCATCCCCAACGGCCAAAACATGCAGTCTATCGAGACTTCGACACTCCTTTGGTAAGTCCTCTTTTCCATTCTCTTGCAGTAAGACCAGACTTATCAACATTATCAACTTGAGATTATAGAACGTCCCAAATGTGCACACAGATGCTGTTGAGATTGAAGAGATCATTAAACATGTTGATGCCTCTTTTTCCCATTAAAGCTAAGAAGAACGACGATCTAGCTCTAATTGTAGACTTTAAAATATCTAGATCCGAGAAAATGCTGAACAACGAGTTCAAGATAAAAGCGAGCGCAAAGCTCAGTTTAGTATAGTACACTAGTAGTCGAAACGTCTTGCTGACGAGTTTGCTTATGCCAGGTCAGAATCGCCGCCTGATTAATGCAGTTGATAAGGCGCTAGTCTGTTGTGCCGGGGGAAGCCCGGTTTCAATTCCCAGCCGGGCGTGTCTTAAAACAACTGAGATGTTGCCTTTTTCTCTAAAACTTGCAAACGGTCAGACCCTTGCGTCTTCTCTGATTAAGACGTTAAACCATAGGCCTCGGGTAGGACCGTCACAACTACTAACTGAGTGCAACTCTTAACGAATATGAATGTGAGCCGTACATAGCGGACTATCTTAGACCCTCAATACCGAAGTCAAATTTAAACCATTGTAAGAGCATTGAGACGATGTAAAATGCTCAAAAAAACGTTTCTTTATTAATATTATTATCATCATCATTATTATTAATATTACTATTATTATTATTATTATTTTTATCATTATTACTAGGACTCTGAGTCCTATTGCCTGTGTTCTCCCGTGACTCTTGAATCAGAAATGTTGAAAACTTTACAAAAACTTAAAACTGAGGTGCGTAAAATCTGAAATTTTCTCTGTATTTTTCTTCTATACTAAAGGCCTAATTCAATTTCATTTCGGTTTTTTCACTATGAAAAAAAGGATACCTATTATACGGACAATTATGAGGGCAGTTCTTGAGCCGCCATACTAATGAAGTTTTCGTGGTATCATTGTTCTGAGGAATGTCCGGCTTATTAGAGCGCTTTGGAGGGGGGG
>JAOBRD020971994.1:0-12063 GCA_027575215.2 Hydrozoanthus sils
CCTTAAATATTTGCCCCCCCCCCCACTCTTAAAATCGCTCCGCGATCCCTTGCAAGCAGTTATCAATTTTTTTTATTTCTCTTTTAGAGTATCACTTCCTCTTAAACTGCAATTGAAAAAAAATTGGCCGAAACCCTGATTGGACGTTCTGAGGGGTAAAATGATAATGCTGTTATTCGTGTTTTTGCTTTTATAGAGAAGAAGCTGTCACCCTCCCCGATCCGACGGCTTTACCCATCTCACAAGACTGGCCCGAGTTGCTCAGATTACTACAAATCGAAGAGGTAAATACCCGGGGAGTGGGGGGGGGGGAGATTTTGAGGTAAAAACTGCATAACGATGTCTTAAGGAAAATGTGAAAAACGCATAAGAATGTTAAAGAACGATTTTAAGAAAGGCAGGAGAAATTCAAAACTACAGAAAAAAAGACAAACTCGTTTTGTTTTTGCACCCCCGAGAAAAACACCGTTTTCTCTGAAAACCCCTAAAAATACGAAATTGCCGATTTTAAAGCCTAAAAAATACAACAAGCACCCCTATCATACCAATAGAGGGAGTACTCTCCGGGGGGAGGCGGGGTAAGAACTCACTCGTGTGCAGAAAAGATTGCATAAAGCCGTCAATTTGCTTTACGTGTCACAGGCAGTGCGTGAATACAGCTTATAAGAACCAGAAATTTTTTCGAGGCTCGTATAGTTCTTAATTTTTGGTCGGATTTGAGCCTCAATTTGTTCTTAAATTGTTCTTATTTTGTATGTGTTGTTTAAGTCGACTAAAAACTTAGCCTAAGGTTCGCAATTAATATGTGCTGTATTGGAAAAAAAATTTGATCAACTCATCCTCGCGGCTTTATCGTGGATTCACTTTGTCGTTTTTCCCGCAATTTCCATTGATTATAAATTGGGAATCATTTGTTATTATTCTGTGGTGTTAAGTTAAAGATCGAAGCTTAGTAAAGTTTTGAAAAATTAACTATCGAGCCCGAGCCTCAGCTTGTTCTTAAATCGTCCTTAAGTTTTGGCCAATCTGAGCCTTGCTGTTCTTACGAAGTTTATCTTATGAAAAAAGCGTGTAATTCAAGACATATTGCAGCACTTGGCACCGACATTTTACGAAAATATAGATCTTTTCTTCTCAGTTTTATAGAGTTTATATCAGCTCATTAAGCGTTTTGCCACCCAGCCAGCAGCTGTTTTGAAAATCTCGCTGTAAACGTCCAGAACGTTAATATTTTTGAAGAAGAATGAAGAAATACTGTTTAGAAATACTTTCGCTAATTCTGTCATTTGTTTGCTTTGTAAACTTTTGAGTTAAAAATATTTCAAAATTAAGTGATGTGCAATGGGGCAAAATGGCTAATGAGCTCATACAATGAAATCTCGAGTTTTCCAAGTCGAAGCGAACAAAGACTATTTGCGATACCAGGTTCACATTTTGTCCATCGGTCTTAATTGTACTTTATCTTGAAATTTTCAGAACATTTCGGTTTGCTGGGCAAGTTGATCACAGTTCGTAGCCAAATGTAAACAAATGACGTCACAGAAGATTCGCCTATTAAACCCTTATAACTACTCCCATCCCAACCCCTTTCCTTTAATCAGGGCTAAATACTGATAGCGAAGTATCGTTCTAAAACTTGCTTCTCCCACAGAGTAGCAGCAGTGGAGACAGTGCTGGTGGCATAACTTCCGGTTCAGAAAGCCCAGCTAAAGGACCAAAAAGTCCTAGTACCCCTCCCCAAAGGACGCCTCCTCCAGGCCCTAACCAAGCTAGTCCGGGTGAAATTAGCCTGCCTGACGAGCAGATGGCTGGGATGGGTATAATTCAAGATGAGGTAATTTATGTTTGTTTTATTCGATCAGTAAAGTACATAACATGGCGATGCAGCGCTGGCTCTAACACGAAGAACAGTACTTTCTGGTTTTCTTCATATTAAGCTAAATCCTTTCTGGAGCCTAAGTGGTTAATTTGACCGGCGCTCATCTCCGGTTTCTGTAGTGTTAAGCCGATGAGAGTCTTTAACTCCTCTTAGACAGGCCACTAATCTATCACAGGTTAGCCCCCAGTAGAACTGGTGCTCATTTATACAGCTGAGTCGAATGGAACAAAATCACGTAAAGTGTCGTGTTCAAGGACACAACACAATGGTCTGACCGGGGCTCGAACTCGCGACCCTAGGATTACGAGTCAAACACGCTAACCGCTCGGCCACTGTACCGCCGACCTTTCAGATTAAACCAATAAAAACGATAAAGCAATCGGTTTCCATTTTCGCGCGCTCTGATTGGCCCCCTATTTCGCAATATCCATGACTATTAGTTCATTTTGAGGCGGTAGTCTAAATGTCAGTTATAGACGAGGAAATGTTTTAAACGAAGAACCATTCAAGCAAACACCAAGAGGGCAACAAGATTTGGCTTTTTGGTTTTAATGGTTAAAACAATTTTTTTTCTATCAAAATTTGCTAAAAACACACGACAATCCTCTTTGAAAAAAATCCCGAAGAATGTAGACAAAACTCGAATGTACACGAAGAGTTTTTTCGTCGAAAGTTAAGTACATTTTTCCCCTATCTTCTGGTGAATACTAAAACATATATCCCCCTCGGTGTCGGTGCCTAGCTTAGATATATACTTCCACGCTTTGCGTCTCGGTATATATCCACCACTAAACACTTCCCATTCAGGAAAAAGTTGTTTATTAACAACACAACACATATGCCGAGGGGCTTCTTAAAGCAAAGCGCACGCAATTAAAATCAATTTTTCTAAGATCTGTAATATATTTGGCAAGACCTGAATCTTTGGACTGATGTCAGATTGGACTGCCAGTTTAACCCTAAGGTTCGGTTCTTGGTCTGTTAAACATTTCAGCATTGCCATTGGAGAACGTATAAACGAATCTCACTTTTCTTACCATAGTCTAAGCAAAATGATAAAGTAAATCAAGTGTTATCTTTTACATTTTCTTCCCCTTAAGTTTTTTTTAATATATACCAAATATTCATATGCAGTGCCATTGTGCTAGCAAACAAACGTCTTATTTGTTTTTTCCAGCCGCCGTACATGAACGACTTCGAAAATGCTAGCAAGTTACCTCCAGAAGACCTCCCCGAACCAGTGGATATTGAGATGGTCGAACAGTAAGGAATTTTTTGCATCCCATAAATATTTTTCTAACTATAAATGTAATCAGATACTCAAAAACTGCTCATTATGTTTTCAGCTGCAGTGTAAATGCCATTTTTGTCTGTGAAGTGTTTCTTAACAATAGTAATAACAAAATAAAAAAAAAATAATGATAAATTTTAATGATGATGAGGAAGACGATGAAGATAATAATGTTGGTTTAGCGATGCGAAAGTAGAGTGGGGCAGTGCCGTATCCTCAATGCGTTTTGTTGGTCCATCCAGTTCAGGTAGTTTCAATTTTTTTTCTCTAATACGTCTAAAATACTCAATGCTTCAAGGATTTGCTTCTTTCCACTTATCAAGAACGGTTTGTTGCAGTAGTTGAAAACCCTTTCTGCCCCGGCCATTTACTCAACTTCAAAATTCCTCATACATAAATGGTTATTCTGTTACAAATTGCGACAGCACAAGGTCTACTATAGAAATGAAAAACGAGCGCGTGCGCTCTGTTCAGTGATAAAAAATTCATAAGTGTTTCTATCACTGAGTTTTACATTTCTTTTATAAAATAAGCCACACAAACAACCGACAAACTCCAGCGATGAGAACGCGCGTTTTACCTCCTTTATTTTATATAGTAAGTGACAAAACGAGCTTCAAAGTTTCTGTAAGAGACGGTTAAGTTAATCCACTAATAGTATTTGAAAACTGGATATTGTATGAGGGAGTAGCGTTTTTTAAAATAAGATAAAAAAAACCCTGAAACACATTCAAAGATACAGTTTCAAGAATCGAAATATCGATCAAGTCAACGGTTAGGTAATTATTTTATTTTGAAGTATTTTTTGACCATTCGGTAGAGGCCAAGGGATTTCGCCAATCCAGGATGGTGAGATGGAGCAAGGGGATGATACGGACGTCAGATTGATCAACCCTGTCACTGGTCAGCTAGAAACAGTCTCACCAGGTTGAGGTTTCTTTAGTGTTTATTTATGGAATACTTGTGTGTGTGCGTGTCTGTTTATGTAGGAGGGAGGGAGAGGGGTATGTATGGGGAGAAATAACAATATTTAGGGAGAGAAAAGGTTCTTTAGGGGGAGAGAAGGATATGAAGGGGAAGAGAAAGGTATATAAGGGGAGAGGAGAATTTGCAGGGGAGAGATGGGTAGGTGAGGGGAGAGGAAGATATGTAGGATGAGAGTAGATTGTGTATGGGGAGATAAGAATATGTAGGATGAAAGTAGGTTGTGTAGGGGGAGAGAAGGATAAGTAGGGGGTAAGAAGGGTTTTTAGTGGAAATGAAGGATATGTAGGGTAGAGAAGGGTATACAGGGTTGAGAAGAATTTGTAGGGTAGAGAAGGATTCATAAGGGAAAGAAGGATATGTAGGGAGAGAGAAAATATTGTAGGGAGAGAAGGATACGTAGGGGGTGAGAAGGATTGTAGGGGAGAGAAGGTTCTGCAGGGAGAGAAGGTTATGTAGGGGGAGATAAGGCTATGCAGGGGAAGTGTAGGGGAGAGAAAGTTTTTTAGGGGAAGTGGAGTATATGTTGGGGTAAGAGAAGGGTATATTGGGGGAGAGAGGATTTGTATGGGGGGGGGGGGAGGTGTAGAGAAGGATTGGTATGGGGGAGGGAGAAGAAATTTTGATGTATGTTTTGGTGGGATTGGGACAGAGACAAAAAAAAAACATCACACTGTTGTTCTAAGAAATTACAAACTAGGTACGTTTTTTCCACGCAGGCCAACGTTGCTTTAATAAATGTTAACCAAAAAATTATATAATTAGCTCATAAGGATTTGTTTTGGCACTTTCAGTAACGCAAGCAGATAAATGGGCCCGGAGACCCGAAGAGGTAGGTATCTTGGTGTAAATATGAATGGTTTTACAAGTTCAAGACATTTAAGATTTTAATTAATTTGAAAATTTAGAGATCCACAGTGGTTCTTTGTAATACATAATCGACACACCCGTGTAAATTTAGGCCTTGAGCGACGATGCAGGAAACGTTTTACAAGGTTGATACAATTTTTTCCAGCAAACACCGAGTACCAAGAGATCGTCCACTTCAGAAGAGGAGCCCCCACCACGCCCAGCAAAGAGGCCAAGAAGGCAAAAACCAAGAGGTCCCGTGATCGACCGCGCTATACAGCTCCCGTCACGGAGAAACCTGCATTTTGATATGGAGACTGTGAGAACAAATTCTATCAAATAGATAGAAGAAGTAGATAATGAGGTTATGATGCGATCTTCGCGGTTATAAACGCAATTTGCGAAAGAGAAGCCTGAAGAAAATTCAGGGCTCAACGGGAATCAAATCCATGACCTTTGCGCTACCGGTGCAGTGCTCTAACAAACTGAGCTATGAAGCCACTAGGAGCAGGTCAATTCTAGATGGTCCATATTTCGGGGAAAATTCGCAAATACTTTTAAGCTTTAAGTTTAATTTTAAAAACTGCATTTTGTATCTTATAACCGCGATACAAATCATAATAAGAAGTAGTTAACTAGCGTTGGAATGTTTTGATAAACAACTCTAGACACATAGATTTTGAAGCAACAAGCCTTTCTCATAAATGGCAGCGATTTTGGGATTCTTTTGTCTCCATTCAAATTTGTCCGCTTAGCGTCGCTTTGAGTAACAATATTCTTTATTTTTTTAGCTCAAGAGGCGAGGTTAACTGGGAAAATTTGAATGTACTATCGTTGCCATCTAGAAAAGGGTTTAGGGAAAGGCTTCAAAACGAAGCATTAGAGTTAAACACACATTTTACCTTTCGACACACTAGTCTGAAAAACTTAGATTGTTTCAACCTGGTTGCTAGTCGGGAGTGCTAACCACTACACCATCAGGGACCATCAGCACCACGTTGGCAACGAAAAATAAAACGTGTAGTTATGTCGACAGACAAACAGTGTAAAGCGTATACATTAATTGTCAGCAACAACAACTTTATACAAGACTTAAGTTATTTAGAAAACAGTACAAATCTAAAGATCTAGTTAGACAAAACAGAGACTAGGTTTTTTAAGTCATTAGAAAATCGTTACCTCGGAACTTTGGTTGGTAACAGCAAAAAAAACAACAACCATAGCCCAGTTACTAAGGCGCCAGTCGGTCGTGCGGGGGACCTCGGTCCAATTTTCGGTGCCGGACCTTCACTCGGGGTCTTAAAATAACTGAGGAGAAAGTGTTGCCTTTGCCTTGACATCTGCAAACGGTTAGACCTTCACATCGTCTCGGACAAGGATGTTAAACCGTAGGTCCCGGGTGGCAGACCTACTTGGAGTCTTATTGCCTGTTCTCCCGTGAGTTCTTGAGTCAGAGTGTTATAACACGAACGAAACAATCAACGTCAAATCGCTGTCATCGCAAATTCCTTGCTATTGCTTCACGTTTATTGTTCTTTGAAAATTTCTTCGTTTGAACCTTCGTGAGTGTTAAAATAGCACCAGCAGAAACGGCCTTTCTTTAATTTTAGTATATGATTTAAGGTTCCTGAATTTTTTTTTTTGCAGCAACCCGCGAATTTGTTCTCGTCGCCACCTCTCACTGCCGCTCAGCTGTTTAAAATGCCATCATCAAGAGGTAACAAAGTTTTAAGATTAAAGTCATTTTTTATATTTCTCCATCTATATACTGGTATATTCATAATTTTGTTTACCAATCCATCTATCTGTCCAGTAATATTTTGTTTTCATTTATTTCCTCGTTTCTCCAATCTCTGTATGAGTTTACTCTCTCATTTATTCATTTTCTGGTTTATGCTATCATTTACTCTTCCATCAACTTAACCATCCATCTATCTATTCATCAATCCGTCCACTCATCCGTCCACCCATCCATCCATTTATCCATCCGTCCACCATCCATCCATCAATCCATTCATTCATGCACCCTTCCACCCATCCATCCATCTATCCATTCATCCACCCTTCTACCCATCCATTCATCTATCCATAATTCAACCCATCCATCTATCTATACATTCGTCCACCCTTCTACCCATCCATTCATCTATCCATAATTCAACATATCCATCTATCTATACATTCATCCAACCTTCTACCCATTCATTCATCTATCCATAATTCAACCCATCCATCCATCTATACATTCATCCATCCGTCAGCCCACCCATCCAACCATCCATTCGTTCATCTGTCTATCGATCGCGAAGCGGCCGAGTGATTTTATTGTTTCGAGGTATTTGGAATCCCCATTCAAACACGAAGTACGAGTTTTTGAAATAGCTTCTCAATCAATCAATATAAATGTGTTGATTGCATTGTTCATTGATCAACTTGATGCTTGAAAAAAAGTGCTCATCACTCAATTGAGTTGATGAAGTCACAAAGCACGTGTTTTTTCGTTTGGCTTCCCATTAATGAAATAAAAGGAAGTTATGTAGTGCTACATGCACGATGAATTGCTGCAGTGCGGCATTTGGTGTCCGATCATGAGCGAAGAAGGAGCGTCGTTTGTCAGGTTTCGAGAGCCGATCACCTTCGGCAAAGAAGAAAAGTTACTTATAGAGCCACGAGGCTATTTTAAGGATTACCACTAGCCTGAAGTTGCGGTGTCATTCACGTGTCGAAGAAATGAACGCATCAAGTCTAGATCTGAATTACTGGTTAAGCAAGTCGTTAAAAAGAGCGATGAAAGTTATCCTGCAAAAATTATTTACGGAATAGTTTATCCGTAGGTAAACAATAGATGTTATGTATGCGATTAGTATTCTGGTGCACACGAAATACTCGTTAGAGAAGTTTATTTCAGAGAATGAGAAAACTTAAATGTTGTACGGTTGATAGCTGTAAGCTGGCAAGCTAAGAAATAACAAACATGAGTGGATTTTTTTAAATTTGGATAATGTATGAGTGGAATTTATAAAATTTGGAATGTGACATTGCGTGTCCTTATGAACGTGTTGATTAAGAACAACTTCATCCCTAGAGTTTGAAATTTGTTCAAACACTCAAACGAATGTTTGATGGGGTCTCAAAACTTGTCCACCTGACCAAATCCGGCTCCCTGATAGGTCTGAAATGGCGTGAATAATTTTTAGAGCTTATATATTTTGTTGGTTTTCTCCTTTACTTAGGTTTGTGACTAAATAGCTACGTATCATGTCACGGAAGCAAAGTTGTGTTGTATTGTATCCAGTCTCTATCCATCAGTCCATCCATCTGTATACCCATCAATACGTGTATCCTCAAGTTTTTCAGTCTTTATATAAGAAATTAACTTAGTTCTACGAAATCATCTTAAGATGTACTTACAAACGTATACGGTCCTACCTTAATAGTTCTTTTTTATATTACCGGCTGCTATCTTCGTAACATTTCAGAAAGTGCTTTTGCTCCATTTCACGAGTTGTGGCAAAGAAACACGTTCGCCGTCGTTAGAGAGTATGCATCACCAACAGCATTTGAGGTAGGACATCAATAGCACCGTGAAACCAAACATGCCTTTGTAACTTATACCGGTAGGCTTGACGCAGTGGTAAGATCTCTGCCTCCCAAAGAACTAATCCTCTGTTTACATCACAGTCTCTGAATTGGGTTAAAAAATACACCGAGAGACGCTTTATGAGGCACAAAGGTCCATTATTTCTGCGTTTTTTGTTGGCAACAGATTATTTTCCCTTTTATATTTTTCCGAAGGATGCATTATGTAAAAAAAAATTATAGATATCTTATCTCAAGTTAAAAAACAAAAAACGGTTGAGATTTGATGCTTGTCCACTTTCAAAGTCTTTGAAGTGTTTTCCGATTTCATTTCCTGAAAGACGAAGAAAAAAACCTTCTTCCTGTATCTTTACTGTTTGCTGCTATTTTTTTACTCAATTCAGGTTACGTGACTGACCAGTGGAATAGGTCTGAGAGCTCCATTTCCAACTCTGGCCTGGTTGAGGGCTGAATATTTGGATTACTCTCTTTCCCGCTTAAGTCCACTCAGCTTTCCATCCTTCTGGGGTTAGTAAAATGAGTACCAGCACACATGAACCGCTTTGAAGCGGTTTCCGGGAGCGCTTCCATATGCTTCCGATCTGCTGGAGGTAAAATTGATCATTTCGAAGCCCCTTAGAGCATAGACATTTTTTTTCATTTTAACTTAATGCGTCAGTAGTTTCAGTTTCCTTATAAAGGAGGGCGTACAGTCACAAACAGAGAAGTACTGCTTTTATTAGCTCTGGTAAGGAAGCATGGCTTCGTTAAAGCCTAGTTGCTTCTGGAAATCGTTAGAAGCTTAAAAGAATCATTCAAAACAGGGTTCGCACGCGCCTTGAAAGTCCTTAAAAGTCCTTGAAAATTGCAGTCAGTGCTGGAAAGTACTTGAATTTTGTAGCTAATTTCATCCAACTTAGAGTCTAGAGTGCCTTATTTGAAAAGATTACAGGACACTAAATAATCTACCGCAGGTTATAGCTCCCAGCAGAACTAGTATACATTTGTATAGCTGAGTCGATTGGAACAAAGTCAGGTAAAGTGTCTTGTTCAAGGACACAACAAAGTGGTCTGACCGGGGATCGAATTCGCGACCCTAGGATTAAAAGTCTAACACGCCAACCGCTCGGCTACTGCACCGCTGACTTTTTTGTTAACAAGTTCCTCACAATTAAATCTCATTATCTGAAGGACGAAGATGAGATTGAAACTCGTCGTCTTCGCGAGTCTGATATCAGCGATCAGTCGTTGCTCCTGTCCAGATTAAGCATCGATTCAGCTTTGAAAATTGATGAAACTGGAAACAGATCAGGTGATGAAAAGTTACAACCTTCATCTAACTTTAGACGTTCATGTTAAACGTAAAGTCGAACAATTCAAACGTTTATGTTAGACGTACAGTTGAATACTTTAGACGTTTATGTTAGAGGTAAAGCCAATGCTACACGTAAAATCGAATACTTTAGACGTTAATGTTAGACGTAAAGTCGAATAATTTAGACAATAACAACAACTTTTTTATTACGTCTAGATATTACACTTTTTTTGTATGTTTTCGAAGATAACAGGGTACTTAGGCAGTGGCCCTAGCCAATAACTTAGACGTTAATGTTAGATGTTAATGTTAGACGTAAAGTTGAATACTTTAGACGTTAATGTTAGACGTAAAGTTTTAATAACCACGGCTGGGTTGTTCGAAGCTGATTACCTGTAACCCTGGTTTAAGCCTAAACTTGAGCAGCGTTATGTTCTCTAAGGAAACGTTAACTGTTCATTTAAAAAACTTATTTAATTGTCTACCAAAAAAAACTCGTCAATTCCAAAATTACAGCTAATATCAGTCTCTGAAGAAGGCTGAAAATAAGAACGTAGGAAAACACTTGGTTAGTCATAATTTGCCTTTGAACAACTTGGGCCCTAGGTATAAAACTAGGATTGGATTTCTTATTCTTACCAAAACTTTATATGTTAGTCAGGAAATTGCCAAAACCTTTTCCAATTGTAATTTTCCGACAGATCTGGAAGATATACCCATCGGAGAACCACTAGGCGACGGCGAAGACTTTTTCCAGGGATCACCAACAGTAGGGTAGGTATTGGAAAGAATATATGAATGCAGGGGTCCTTTAACGTCTTTTCCTCTTTTCATCTTTTCTCCATCATAGAATAAGTACACAGTCAATTGAAATACACTTTCCAGCTAATTTCTCCATTGGCCCCAAACGGACGATTTAGTAGAAGATTTGTCAAGAATATTAACACATAAACGACAACTTTAAGCAATTTTTCGTGCATGTCTCCGCAGTGTCTTCTGCTTTCGTGGTGAATTGTGAACTGTATATAGAAATAATAATGACAGTTATAAGTAATTGATAATGAGAAAATATAATTATGGCGAATACAATGGCGGCAAGATAAAGTGCAAGTTTGGAACTGAAATGCTTGACCTGAAAGGTGAGTGAGGCCTTTTCCTCAAGGATATGAAGCGCTTTTTTTATTAGTAAGTCCAATAAAGCACTGACGAAGGCACAATCTAGCCGAAACATGTATGCAAAGAAACCTCAAAGATCTACATTGGTCATGAATACGAAGTGACTAGTTTTGTTGAAATAATTTAGTTGCATCTACTAAAACTTGCCCGTCGCCTTTTCAGGGTTTCTTCTTTGGAACGGTAAAAGGGGCGCTAAAAAGGACTCACAGGGTGATAATCGATGTTACTAAAATCGTAGCAGATATAAACATGGGTGTGGTTCCCCTAAAGAAACTAAAAAATATAACATAAATAAAGATAGCTCAATTATTGCAAATAAACTTGTCTATTCCTCCTAAAGAAGGAGTTCTACCTCGTGTTTCTCAAAAGATTGAAACTATCACTGCTTTGAACAAATTTTGTTGTCCAGTTTTTTATCTCGGAAAAAGAGGTCAGAGAACCATTCCAAAGAGAAAGTCAAAAAACGAACCACATTGCACTTGGAAGCGATGATCAACTCATAGTGTTTATGTCTTTTGTGTTTTCCTAACAGCCGCAGCTCCCTAACACCAGAGCTTTCAACTGTACACGAGGAACACGAACTGGATTTAGGTAAGAAAATACGCATTAAATAGGCCTTAGGGACAATTCATTTTTTATGGGTAGGGGCTGCCGGTGGTTTCTGGGGGGAGCCAATTGAAAATTTTTGTGCTAAAAGGGGGGGTTATCTGAAAATTTTCGAGCTAAAAGGAGGGGGGGCCATCTGAAAAATGTCGAGCTAAAAAAGGGAAAGGGGCACATTCCAAATAATATTGTTCTTTGTATCCAGTGATAAGAGATACTGATTGCATGATTGTGGCATTACAAATTTTAAAAAATATTGTCGTTTTGTATATAAATTTTAAGTAAAAAATCTAATGGTTTAATAGAACAAATTGTTCATTTTCCCTGGTCTGTTGCAGGTGTGTTTCACATTTGTTACTGAAGGTGGTATTTGGTGTTTTGGGATAT
>JAOBRD020972098.1:0-12063 GCA_027575215.2 Hydrozoanthus sils
ATCTTATCAAAGAAAAACTGTAAACTAGAGGTGATATGTAGTGTTTCATTTTTTTAGTGGTTAATACATAGCTTTCCTATCTCTAATCGGAAACAAAGAAATCTACACATCACTAGCTAGAAAACTAGCTGTCTAGTTGTGTTTAGAAATTTAAAAGCCTTGGAATTTATATTGTCTCTACTGGCCCTGTAGGTCAACCAAATTTCGCCTTGACTTTGACTTTTCGAATTTACAGATTATTAGTAAACGTTAAATATGCGTCAGAAATTTTGAAACTTTGAAATGTTTTGGTCATCGTAAAAAGTTGCTTCTTTTCTCTTGAAAATACTTTTGTAGAATTTTCGCATCAAATTAAAATTTCAAAAACCCTTGACGAGCCTTTTTCAGACCTTGGGCCTGCCAAACTAAATAATGTGCGATGTGGTTACTGTACTTGAGTACTTCCCAGAACTGTACTAAGGTTCTTCACAGCAAAGTTATTTCTAATTCTATCGCTTATCTGCCGTGAAAAGATTCCGTTTGTTTGTAGAATATAAGAACGATCACACTTTCCAATTGCGGAACTTTGTAAGAAAGTTCTAATTTAATTGAGGAATTTAACTGAATTTCCTTTTTCTTGATAATTTAATTTGAGTCTCAAACATTCCGTTTGAGTTTAACAAAAAAAACTTAAAAGTTTTACGAAAAACACAGTGCATGCCTAGAATTAAATAGTGACGCGAGAGAGATTATATAGAGTTACATACATATTTCGTGCTGGTCACATAATTATAAGTAGATTTAACTGTTCTGTAATTTTAGCGGTATTAATCTTATTTCAGTATGAACTCTTAATTTGCTTTAAATCGAGAAGCACATAAGATAGTTTCAATCTAGAATGTGAATAAGCCGATTGTTCGTGCCGTCTTAATTCTTATCGAATGGAATCCGCTTTTTAGAGTAAATTCTGTTCGAGTCCAAAACTTTCTCAGTCAGCTTAGAACTTCTTGTAAAAAAAAGTCCTTTTAAAAGAAAAATATTCTAAAAGCCAAATAATGACAGACTTCTGTTTATTTTCTGAGCTAGTATCAACAAGAGCATATTTGAAGAATCCCTCCGAACTAAAACGGATGTGGTTGGCAAGGCAAGGCACGCCTGATAAAATAAGATAAGTTAGTGCAAGTCCCAACCCTTGATGAACTTGCATTGAAGCTGAGATTTACAGGATAAGTATTTCTGGCAGCTTTAATTCAGTACAAACCAGATTAGTTCAGAAACTCGCAGTTTGTGTATTTTCAAGTTGAACAGGTGATAAGTTGATCAAAAACGTTTAGTGTGATTTTAATGCATCTATTATAAAAAATTACCTACGCAATTATATTTTTTCAAACACGCGGGAAAATCATTTTCACTCTAGAATGTTGTTACTACAAATCATAATCACAAAGGTTTAATTGTTTCAAAAAATATCACACGCAACTTTTCAAGATTGGTGTTAATATATTTTGAATCAATTCACTTAAAACCGAGAAGTACGGCTCATATCAAATAATATCAGATCCCATAATTTCCTACGCTTGTACGGCCTCAGTAATTAGCCTTTCGTCCTTCAACCAAAAAGTAATTTCCCGGCTCAGCTTTTTCCTTACGACTGGTGTCTAAAAAGGCGCAAACGGTTACGAAGATATAAAATAATATAATATCTAGCGAGCTCATCGTCCTTATTTGCAGTCGTGGACTGAACTGCGAAGAAACGCAGCTCAACAAGGTCGGACCGAAAGTATGTAAAGGCGCACTCATCACACACAGACAAGGGAGTCAGACACATACACAATTGCTGCCGTTATACGGCCCATGTATGACCTCGGAGCACAGCTCCACAACCAGATAGAATTAACTGGTGTCGACTTTGTTGAGGGAAGAAAACCGGAGTACCCGGGGAAAAACACCTCGGAGTCAGATTGAGATCGACAAAGTCCACTTGCGGAATCCAGGATTCGATTCCGGGTTCACTGAGGTGGGAGGCTATCCCGAGTCCCCACAAAACTTCTTGTAATTGTAAAAAGCTTCTTTGTTTTTTAAAAAGAATATGGAAACTGACAATTAATATTATTTTGATTTGAGACCAGATGTACGATGTTGGTTAGCTGAAATTCTAAAAAAACTGTGCAGGGGCGGAGAGTGACTAGCGAGTTGTAGAGTGCAATCTAGTCAAGCCAACAAACCGGTTTTCATACAAAAATAAATGAATAAATGATGTGGAAAACTAGACTTATTTACGTACCAAGCCCAAACTGTCAAATTATCTAACATGGCGATGACATGTCGAATCTTATCAGCAGACACAAAGTAACAACACGAGCACCATGCAAGAAACCGTCAGGAATCTGTCCAAAACCTTTAGCTTTGACGTAAACATTTTTTAAAGATTGATACTGATTTATGAAAAACTCTCAAGGTCTTTTCTAAAAGCATCCACTCGGCGTCTACAAAAAGCTAGACTGTTTACATCCGAGAGCCGATTGAGACAACAAAAAATAGGAGTACTGAAAATATAAAAGAGAATCGATCGATGTCAGTAAAAGTTTCAATATTAAAAATCAGTGAATTTTGGCACAATAATAGAGTAAATAAAACCTTCAAATGAGCGCATTCTCGCAGAGTAACAAGGTTATGAGAAATATCACAAATATAGAATAACTGATTAGACTGATCTGTCAGAAGGCCACTGAAGAACAGAGAATTTGAGTGCCACATAGGTCAAACACCGTTTAAACCTTTCATCTAATTACAAGCGACCTCTAAGTAAGCTTATTAAATTGTACTGGCTCTCAAGGCCGCGAAATTTAAGTTTGACATAGTTGATAGTCGGTATTTCGCAATTGGTATATAGGTTAAACGCCGTTTAAATCTTTCATTTAATTACAAGCGACCTCTAAGTAAGTTTAATTCTGACTTTTTAAAGTCTCCATACATTACTGGCCCTCTAGGGCCGCGAAACTTTGAAAGTTTGAGAGTTGAGAGTTGGTATTTCTCGACTAGCACTCACCTTTCGCCGCAATTTTAGGCTCAACATAACCAGTAACTCCTCTCTGCACTTGACGCGGTGATAAACTATATGGTTGATACGAATTCGTTACGGATCCTGTACGATCTGGGAACTGCTGGTGATTGCCGTAGAGGCACGGGGGAGGAGAGCTGAATGGCTGATCGGCGAGGAACGCATGACTTTGCTGAGGTAGCATGTTTGAAGGGTAAAAATTACTTTGCGGTGTTAAGCCGAAGTAAGGTTCTGGGAAATACATTGCGAATAGAACTTGGCCTTCCAATCTGATGCCCAAGACTGTGCTAAACTTGGCGTGGCTTCTGGCTTTTCCGGCGAGCTAGGTTATAAGGGGCAGACTGTTTGATTTACGTGCAGATGTCTCCATTAATTCCATTTTTTGTGAAGTTGTGCAAACACGTTTTCAGAACCACAATCAGTGACAGCTCGACTTGAGAGCTGTTTACATTCTAACCCGTTTGTTCGTTTATTAAAGCCAATGTGGTCATAAGCTCTCTGCCACTGATAATTATGTAAAACAAGTTCCGTTTTCGTTGAGATGACACCGCAAAAGTGCCGAAAGCTTTCATTGTCAACTTTAAGAAACTATCATCGCTCCTTTTACTCGCAACCCTAAATTAATCGTTCCATTATTCAATTAAGAGATATATTATTAGTTGAAAAGAGTGTCAATTATACCTTATTATTGAAGATAATCGAAGGCGGAATTCAATTAGCTGTCGGATATAAAATGACTTCGGATATCCATGAAAAGCATTGCCCTTTGATGTCGTAGTTTGTTAAGTTTTAATAAAGCTCGTCAAAGGATATGCGACCATTCGCTAGTAAATATCAAAAATGTACATTAAGGCTGTTCAGCTTTGACATAGTACAAAAGCATCGAAGCAACAAGCCCTTGAGGATGTCAAAATTAATAGCTGCATTAAAAATCAAAGTCTTACACAATTTTTTAGCAAAGTTGAAACTGTTGAATTCATGTTTGGTCCTAAATGGGTTAAAATTAGAACTTTTAGCGACAATGATTACCAAGCTTTTTACAAAATGTCATTCTTTTGCGGGATCATTATGATGCCGATAAATCAAACACGGCCGGCTTTTAGTACCATTGTGCCGCTCAAACAAATGCTACTTTATGCTATTTGTTAAACCCAAACACATTTTTCTCAGTTTCAACAATACAAGTAGTACTATAATTATGATTAACAAAGGCGCTTTTTCTCTAAAAGAGAATTGGAACAGCACATGCAAGCTTTCTAATATGGCGAAAGAGTGTAATCATTAGTCGAGTTATCCCACAAAGCTAATAAAAAGATTTTCGCTAAGCGTGTTTTGAAAAAGCGATTCATGTAAGTTTTAAATACAAAACTTACTTGTCTAGTTTGGTAGTGCTTCTCAAAAATAATTTATCTTTTTAGTGGAGAAGTCATTTTGTTTGTGTCTTCAAATAGTCACTTTTTTTGAAATTTTAAGAGGGTGCCCAAAAGCCGGTTTGCAATTTTAAAATGAAATGTTTGCATGCAGCAGTTGGATCGGAGAGGCTTTGTTTGTACAAATGTTCATTACTTTATACCATTTCGCAAGACATCTACTCATCGCGTTTATTGTCGCATCTGGTGCAAAGCATGTTAGACGTGGTGACAGTTTTTGAGTTGAATCACCGCAAATCTGTTATTTCACGTGGGTAAGATGTTTACCCAACTAGTGGCCGCTAGATGGGTGGGGAGATTGGGAAGAAAGCGTTTCCAAAGACATTTTTGGTGAACTTTAGAAAGAAAGAGAGCAATTAAAACAAGGAGATTTTTGGCAAAACTGAGCATCATTTCTCTTGCCAAGTTCAGTTTTTCAGTGATCGTCTGGGTGATTCCGGCAGTAGTAAATCGATCGTTGATAAGCGAGAGTAACGACGATTTGAAAATTCTTGTATTCACAGTCTAACTCAAAGTGAAACCCATTTTGTATACAAAAAAAGAGCTCTGTTATTTCAATGCCTATCATCATATCTCTGTTTAAAAACCTTAAAGAACTACTTTATGTAAACCTTGTTAAAATTGCAGTGTTGTATAAAAGGCGTTTTTAGCTCGTGCAAAGCCAAGTTGTAGCATTTTTAATCAGTTCTACCTACAAAAAATGAGCCGATTCGTTAAAATTATTGCCTACAAATATTTATCAAAACAGTCTCAAAAATCTATTACAGTTGTCAGTGTACATCGTGTATTCAACCTGTGAAGCGTTGAATTGAATCTTGTGTACTTGAAGCCTCAGTAACTCAATAGGAGAGTTTTTTAAACCTCATAGATTTCTTAAGATATAGTTTTCCCGAACAGAAGGGCTCTCTTCCCCGCTTTGAAAAATTTTAAGTAGCATACGATTGACTCGGCGTTCGAAAACAAAACAAACCTTGAAAGTGTATATTTATTAGTACCAAGAGGCATCGATTCATACTTCTTTATAAAAACATGCTCCTCCATGCTTTTGTGCATCCTGCTTAATTTCAGCGGAGGCCTGGATAGGAGGTAAAACATTCTGTTCTGTTTGTTACACTAGTTTGAAAATTCGTCTGTTTCAACTAGTGCCCAGTCCCCCGGAATAGTTTCAATAGCGTTCAATTGCGATCGTTCCTGTCGTCTGAACAGTTTTTGAACTAACTTGAGCAAATGTAGCCCGCGCAACGGCCTGAAAAGAGGAATAAAGAAGGGACCTCTCCTTTTCTTTTTTATAATTGTTTTGTAGTCGTATACTGGTATGTTTTCGGGGCTGTTATGGTCTGGCTTGGCTTATCTTTACCAACTTCTCCACAGTTCTCTTTTGTAACACAGTGTAAACTTGAAGGTGTTTACTAATAAGGTTAAGCCTTAGGTTTAGGGGAAGGGTAGGTGGGGTGTCGTTTGTTCAGGAATTGGAGTTTATCCGTTTCAGTTGTTTGGTATAAAAGACAGACACCTTGTTGGTCGGACACAGCGTTCGACGGAAACTCCTTTCATTAGAATAACGTTAGACGGACACCCTCTCTTGACAGACAAACTTTTTAGAGAAATACCTTCCTTGACAGATACTCTCCTGCTTAGATGGACACTCTCCTTAGACGGATACCCTCCTTGGACAGATTCCCTCCTTAGACGGATACCCCTCTTAGACGGACACCCTTCCTAGAAGGATACCCCTCTTAGATAGACGCTCTCTTTAAACGGATACCCTCCTAAGACAGATACCCCCTTTAGAAGAACACCTTCTTTAGACGGATAGCCCTCTTAGATGGACACCCTCCATAGACGGATACCCCTCTTAAACAGATACCCTCCTTAGAAGGGCACCTTCCTTAGACGGATACCCCTCTTAAACAGATACCCTCCTTAGAAGGGTACCCTCTTTAGACGGATACCCCCTTTAGACGAACACCTTCTTTAGACGGATTCCTCCTTAGAGGAATACTCTCTTTAAAAGGACACTCTCCTTAGACGGATACGTACCCTCCTTAGATTGACACCCTCCTAGACAGATACCTCCTTTAGATGAACACCCTCTTTAGACCGGTACCCTCGTTAGATGAGCACCCTCCTTAGAGAGATACCCCCTTTGGACGAACACTCTTGATCTTTTTAGACGGATACCCTCCTTCCTTAGATGGAGAACCTCTATAGATGGGCAACCTATTTAGACGGACACTCTCCTTAGATGGTCACCCTCTTTAGGCATTGGAATTTTTTTTTTTAAACGGACACCCTCTTTACTCAGACGCCCTCCTTAGACCGACATCCCCTTTAGACAGAAACCTTCATTTGACGGACACCCTCCTTAGACCCTTTTAAGATGGATACCCTCTATAAACCGAAACCCTTTTTAGACCGACACCTTCTTTAGAGCGACACCCTCTTTAGATCGACACATCATTAAAAACGGATCCCTCGTTAGGCAAAAATATTCATTCAGACCGACATCTCGATAAGATTGACTTACCCTGTCAAGACAAAGACCCTACAGTACTATGAGTGCTTGTCAATAAAAGGATTACACTACATTAGTACTGATGTGCTCAGTTGTATTACATATTCAGTTTTTTCTTTGTTTTTTCTCTTTCTCTGATCATCACATACAAATCAAGTTTGTGGGGTTAGCTATAGGCTTTGCTCAATCAAAATTGTTTCATTGACTATTGCAGTATGTCATTCATTCTTAAAGCTAAAAATTTCAGCATAATTGTTTTTTAATGCTACTAGAAGGGAGTGAACATTTTGAGCCTTCCAATTTAAAAGCAATTAAAGAAATATCTGTGTATTTGGCTATTTGGTCTTTGAATTAGAGAGCCTAGCATATTCAGAATAAAACATCTTTGTAGTTAATCATAATGTTTGGATGTCCTAAAAAAAAGAACTCAAAACAGAGGTGGATTTACAAATTCGTCGTTTTAATCACTTTAAAATAATTCTTCATTACTTAAATTCATTGTATGATGAAAAAAAGCTCAACAAACATGGTTTACTTAATGAACTCAAGAAATTCGCAAGTACGGCTGTCAGTCACTATAACTATGTCCATCCAACTGGGTCATGAGGTCCCGTTAACAGTTCAAAGTAATTTCAAAAACAGATCGCTTTATTAGTTCTTGACAAACTTGGACAAATGTGTATCAATTATTGCAGAGACCAACTCAAAGCAAAACGAAAACAAGATATCATGTTACAGCACAAGAAACAGTCAAGTTCTTACAAAATACAGCTTTGAAAAACTTTTTGTCGGACCTTTTGTTTCATCTGAACTGATTATTAACGCGAAAAAGGGATCTGTGTATCTATTTATAAACATCTTATTTTACATAAGAACTACCAAAGTGTTTTTTTTTGACAGACAAGCAAAGCATATATCAAAATACTCACACGAACGAACCTTACAAAAGGCACAGAAACTTTACGGGTTTGCGTCGCATGTGCTTAACAGCTGTATACCTGAAACTGAATATGCGAGCCAGGTGTCATGGCGGCCGGCCGGGCATTGTAACTACAGGGCAAGGGTTTTATACAATTAAAGAAACAATTTTTTTTTCTTTTCTCTGTAAAGAAGGGTCCCTTCACACCACAACTGCTTGCTGGTTTGAAGTTGGTAAAAGTTTTGCCCTGATTTGAAATGCAACGAAGACGGTTTAATTTACAAGCATTGCTCAAAAACGTGTGTTTGTCTCGCACTGCGCACACGAGTAAACTCCTTTTGATCTGTTCGGCTTTTTTAAAAAAATATCCTGCACTTGTTTTTAATTATCTAAGTGTGGTTTTGCGTGTACTTAGTATTATCTTCTTTGGTCTTCGTCTATGCCAGTTGACTTTTTTCGGATTCATGCCTCAGTTGCAGTCAGTATTAATTGTTCATAGTTGCATAAAACTTCATTACACATTCTAAATTTGCTATTTAGTGGCAACAAAATATGAAAAGTGTAAAGCTTGAAAAATTCTAAACTTGCGTGTGATTGAAGTCTTAGCATAGATAACGCTTGTTTGGTGTTTTCATGATGGCAGAGTTGTGTTTGTATACTCGCTCAAGATTGCCTTATCATTATCAATGCTTTTATACTTTACAGTCTTACTCTTGCACGAAACATGCGGTTAGTTTGTATAAATTGCTATTTTTTTTACCAATGGCTAAAAGTCCCTAGATGTGAAGTCGATACTGCCATTACTCTAGCTATCTTTTAAAAACACTGATTTTACGGGAGCGTTGCGACTACACGCTTTTTCTTATAACCAGTAAATATGGCCGCGGCTCGTTCTTTGATTCCTATTAAAACTTTATTGAGGTTCTCTTTTATTGCCTCAAATTATACGCTGTACTGGTAGACTTACAAACGTGTATTGCAATACCTTAGGCTTAGTTTTTATTCACACACAGAAGTAAGGACAATTTAAGAACAATTTGAGGTTCAAATCCACCAAAAAATAGCTATCTAGCCCGAACCTCAGCTTAAATTGTTCTTAAGTTTTGGCCAATTTGGGACTCGTTTTTCTTATAAAGTTGTTCTTATAAAAAAAGCGTGTATTTTCCGTCAATGCTATAAGAAAAACAAAGTTAGATTTAATCAATAAAGATGGATTTTGCATGGTAAGTTGGAGAGCGGTATAAGCGCTAGCAGTATACAGAGAACCTGGGCAAAGTATGAAATATCTCGCCATCCAAACCAATGTCTTTACTCTTATCACCTTCTTATCTTTTTTTAAAAAAAGCGGATGTCCGTGCCATAATAAAGCAACTGAGTTTAAGCGCGTGCATATAACATCCATTTTAAATGCTTTTATCTTAAGTATTTTATTTCCCACTAATCAATTGATCAATTTTGTTCTCCCACCTCTTTAGCAAGCTTTGAATGCAGCCGTTTGAAAAGCCAATCCTGTCGTCAAACATCAACAAACATATTTCTTCTAAGAATTAAACTGTTCCGCATTCAGTCTAAGCACGCAATTTAAAGATGGTAATAAGTTGTTTTGTTTCTGTAAATGTGCAACAAAGTTGTGTAGACTAGAGAAAAAGAGCGTTTGTGGTTTTGAAGAAATCTTTCTCTAGAGATTAGTTACGTGTTTTAAAACTTACCTAGTAAAAAAGCAATTTTATTCACAACTGTTTTGTAAAATATCATTACGTTCAGTTTTTTAAAACCGCGCATTTTTAAATTTTCGCGTGCGTCGGGTGAACTTTTTTTGTGTCTCACAATGTGCCAACTTTAAAACCACTTTAGTTTGTGGTTCAAATCTTTCCAATAATCTAACAGTAGCAATTTCTTCAATTGAAATTACAATGCCTCTTAAATTGCTTCAATAATACGTAATAATTCCAACAAATTTTAAGTCTGTATGAACTAAAATCTTTGTCAAAAGTATATACGTCATTTTAGTTTTCGTTCCATTGATTGAATCTACATGTAGTGCTGCATGACCGAATGAGGCTGCAGATTCCGCCAAACCAAGGACAGGCCTAAACTAAACGTAGAAAGCTCCAAAATAAAAGTCTTTTATTGTTCCAGACGAACTGATGTAAAAATTCCTAAATCTCTTCGAGTAAAAATAACCTATTTGTCCGATTCAGGTTACGACAAGTTGAAGCAGGGTTTACGCAGTCACTGTTTTACAAAGCACGCCAAGAAAATCTTAAAAAACATGAACTGTGACCTAAAGAAATTTAAAAGAACAAGTTCTAAGAAACTTTGAAAGCTGGAGTTAGCAAGAGTTATGAACAATTATAAGAAGTTCAGTATCGTGTTTTTAGACTGCAACGAGTGATTACTTGAATCAAATCTTGCTATACTATAAATGTAGCAGTTCGTAACTAAATTCGGCTTTCACCAGATCAAATTCGTTGCTGCAATACTCAGACAAGTTACATCTCATGCTTGTCTTAAAAGGTCATAAAGTTCTGGCTGAAACTCCTTTATATTAACACAAAAGAGCTCTTGGTCGACTTTGTAGATCTTTGCGCCTCTTAACTCTGTTTTTCTTTGCATCCACACATCCATCAACTTTGTTTTCCAATAAAAACTTTAAAATTTATTTTTGCTTTCCGTTCGTACATGTTAACAATACTGTTACAATTCATCGAGAGTGGGTATTTCTTTAAAGTATTTAAACATTTTGGGAACTTACTAACGGAACGAATCATTTTAGTCAATAAGGGTGGCATTAAAATGTATAAGGTTGTCTCTTGGGGGCGCACAAACACGTCACCGTTTCGATTACGTTCGTTCTCATCGTAAAACAATACTTGTCCACGGGGAACTGAGGTACGCTAAAGAGGCCAAGGATTTAAGTATTATACAAAAATTCATTAAATATGATGCTACTATGTTGCAACAAGTCGTGAATAGACATCTCAAAACACACTCGAAAGTGCAATCAAAAGAAATTACATTCATACGCACGAGAAGCAAATAAAACACGTGTTTGGTAGCCAAAAAAGGGAGAAAAAAAAAGCGACTAGGAAATTTCTTTTACTCAGGCGTTCAGAAAATGGTTTATAAATTTGAAAACGCGACTTTTTGTTCTTACGTTGCAAAGGAACACACATTTATAGAATATATGTTTTGTAGAGTGTTCTCAACGACCAAGCTCTGTTTTAGGCGAAAATTTTAACTTGAATGGGCAGAAACGAAAACTGGGTAAGTGTCAGCCCGCACTAGTCATAAACAAAACTTTTCAACATCAGAAGAAGGATTGGAAAAACGAATGTTAGCCGGCGTCTATTTTACTTTCAATATATATAGATAGATAGATAGATATAAACTCACTTAAAGCTGCACCTAGAAGATATGTTGTTGGTTTTATGTATATAATTTCGAATTTGCTCGGGTATTTGTGTTGTATGTTTTGCTAACTTTGTACAAGATATCCCAGGGCGCATACTGACAGATCAACACAAGAAATATACAGATTACGACTTTCAGCACGGGCAAACGTAATGAATGTTTGAATTATTACAATCTCTCAATTGTTAGTACTTAAGTTGAATTTCTTTTTGTGGTGGATAGCAACGCGTACAGAGTGCGTGTCTCTTGCTTTCTTTTTGATCGTGGGAAAGTGGTTGTTTTTTAGATAGGTGATTAAAGGGCTTAGAGTTTAAACATGACATTGTTTGGTTTAAAGTGTTTACCACCCTAGACAAAAATATGTTTTTGACTAGTTCTATCGTGGTTTTCAAAACAAAAGCAAGGCTGGGCTTAAAAATAAAACTGAGTGCGACAGATCTTTGTGGGGGGTGGATGAACTAGATAATGCCTCTGACGTAACAGGTTAAATCGACCTTTTCTTTCGAAACTGAAAAGTTGTTCCATTACAAAAGTCATTGTAGAATCAAATTGAAATCAGCAAAATTTAAGCCATTGTTTGATCTAATTATGTTTCTCTTATCTACTTAATACTTTGAATCGTTGTTTTGGAAGAGAAGAGTTTTTCTTTAATCCGTGACCTGGTGAGTCTATTGGTTAGTTATTGTAAGTCAATGAGGAGCGGAATTCTCGAATTAGTTTGGCTGTCAATTTACAAGAAAAAAAG
>JAOBRD020972203.1:0-12061 GCA_027575215.2 Hydrozoanthus sils
ATTAGATAAACGAGTCTTTGGGTTTACAAGACGCTTTATTCCCGCGATCAACCACAACATTTCAGTGTTGCACAATCCGCAGATCGGCTAGACAGTCTGTCTGGCACGTGCTTTGTCACGCAACTTGTTACAGAAAGGAACACAGTGTTCCAGACTCGGGTCAAAAACCGACAAAGAAGGCTTCCTGACCCGCACGAAAAAAATAATTAATAGCGGTGAAGAAATTTTTTTATAGTTCTCATTTAATGTTTTTAACTGACGACGTCACAAGGTTAGAAGGCAAAAATTCAAATTTTTGAAATCTGCTGCAAATCCATAATCTTTGGGTTGATGATGTATCTTACTGTTTTCTTCAAAATAGTAACAAATTTTCATCGTCATGGCAACAAACTCGGTTCCAGGCCACCATTTGTAACAAAACTAATTTTCTGCTGTTCCAAGAACTTTCACCGAGGCATTTGAGCCAAATCATTGTTTTTTCTTTTACATGATAGGACAATTAGAAATTTTGTAATAATTTGTTGAACAACTTCTGGTTTGATGATAAAACCTCATTAGCTAAAAAATTCTGATTTGAAGCCTAAAATCCAGTTTGTTGCTATGGCAACGAAAATTAGTAACAAAGGTTAAACCAAAGGTTATGGATTTGCAGCAGATTTCAAAAAATTGAAACTTTGCCTTCTAACCTTGTGACGTCATGAGTTGAAAACATTAAATGATAATATCTCCAGAGCCACAAAAGATTTCGACAAAATTTTTTCACTCCTACTCCTCATTTAGCAAGGTCTATCCACTGAGTTACAAAAATTTATACCAATTATTTCACCTAATAGGCACTTTAAAAACTCTATCAGGTGATCCTCATTATAAAAATCAGTGGCTGTGCTGAAATTGTATTGTTTGTCACTAATCTTTTCCTGAGAAATTTGCATTGATAAAACCAGCGCATTTTATAGCTACTGACTGGTAACCAGGTAAAGAGCCACTATGTCATTGGTACTCGGTGCGTGAGTAAAAGGTTTCTAATCTTTGGTTTATCTTTGGTTTGTCTTCAGTTTTAACTCGAAAGTAAATCGGTTTTCATCCATCTAGCACATTACCTGGGAAGCCCCTCAGATATTTTGCGTAATCCCCCGCTCGGAAAAACTAATTGGAATAATGGAACAACAATGAACTAACACTGGCAGCAAAATTGAGTTCTAAATTACTTTAGGTTCTGTTGAGAAGAGTGTCGAGAACTTAGAAGTTGCGTCGGATCATTTGGTTTCAAGGTTTCCCTGATGATGGTCCAGGAAATTGAAAAAAAAAAAATTGGAATGTGACATAGTTTAGTATAAAACCCGATTAACATGATTACTTAGTTTCTCAGTCGCCTTCTTGTTACTCAACACTTCAACACCAAGTAAAAGGATTACAATTTAACAAACCTCTCGTCAAGCTTTCTTTTATTTGCATCTTTTCCTTGGAATGGCGGAACCTTTAGCGAAGTTTCATGATACATAAACACTGAGCCCTCACTAGAAGAGCTTGTTCCATCATCTTCGTTCGCTCTTCCTTCATCCTTCTGCTTACGAGACTTCTTCATTAGAAGAGGAAACGACAGCTTTGGCAGAGTTTGGTAGTTAAACTGCGGTACCCCGGGTGGTAGAAAGTTGACATCTTCTGATTCCACTTCCTGTTGAACATATAAATGCCGGATGTGTTAAGTTTCCTATTGACGCACAGTCCAAAACAAGTAGTCCTCCCCCTGGGGAGCTATTTGAGAATGCTCCACACTGAACAATCAGGAGCAAGCCTACTGCCAACATAGAAGAGTATACGAGTTACACATCTAAAAAGCAAAGAGAAAGTTTCTAAACAAATGCTTAAAGTGCCCATAACCTTTCGATTTTTGTTTTATTATCTAAAAGTACTTTTCTTAAAATAAACATTTCCGAAAAAAAAATTTGATTTGAAAAAAACTGTGAATTTTTTACAAACACTTTTAACTCTATATTTCTTTGATCAACTCTTGTCGCAGATCATAAGGATGACAGGCTCATTGTGACGTAGGTTAAGGAATTTGCATCACCGTCGCATCAAAATAAAACTAACTCTGTCAGAGGAGGAAAGTTTTAAAGAAACAGATAGCGAATATCAAGCTGCAATACATCTTTGTGGCACTTTTACACCCCACTGTTGTTGCTGTACGGGGAGCAGTGTTCCTTAATCTACGTCATTTTGACGTCACGTCCTTAATCTACGTCACCTTGACTCGGCATTTGGTATACCAAAATGGCAGCGATTTTCATTGTTTTTAAAGACTGGCAGAATATTCGCGTTTTGTTCAAATCAAATTTTAGTTTTCGAAATGTTCTTTTTACAATGCACACTTTTCGATAAGAGACAGAAAATGAAAGGTTATGGGCACTTTAATATCCTTGTAGCCGAAAACCGTAGGAAGCCAAAATGCAAACGGAAGTTCCCTTAATATCCTGAAACAGGAATAAAAGTAATCTGTTTAATCTTAATCGAGCTAAACAGATAACTGACCTTAAGATTCTGAATCAGGCCAAATTTCTTCCTGTCACCAGGCGAAAGAGATGAGGAAGCCCAGTTGAGGCAATCTAGCTGTGCAACGTGTCGAGAGTACTTTGAAACTAGTTCTGGCGAGGTTATCACAAATCTGGAAAGTGAAATTTGACCATCTTCAAAGTCCATGAGCTCGATGGGATCCTCGACTGCTGATACAAAGGACTCTATTGAGATGGGCCTCGGTAATCCGTCCCTGAAATAAATAAAATGACAGTCTTCAAGATTTTATAGTAGAATGATACTAATTATGATTCTTGCATTATAAGCTGTATACTATCTTCTACTTAAGTGAGGGTAAAAACGTACACAACAGTAGAAAAAGCTATAACTTAGGAGAACATGAGATTAAGTGTTAAGGGAAACGGGTTGAAGCCTTGTAAAACTGAACATTTTCCAAATCTACTTTAAAGGTGAACATAACAAATAAAAATACAAACCGTTGGTTCATTCCTATTTCATCCAGCAAACTGCCACAGGAGTAGAACGAAGCATCACTATCTTTAGAAAGCTGCGAGAGGCTTCTATGTTTAGGTGCTTTGCTGAATGAATTCTTAGAGATCTTTCCATTCCTCTCCAGACTGTGTTTGGATCCCTGTAGACTGGCATTGTGCATGTAGCGCATTCTTTCTTGAATATTACCTATGCTTGAGTTGGCTCGGTGTAGGGAGCTGCCAAAACTAATTCTGGAGGTGCGCCGACTTTCTTCTATGGCATCATTTAAGATAACACATCCTTCTTTTAGCTTAAGAAATGATCAACTATTCTTTATTTCACAAACTACTATTATGTAACAGCATATTAATGGGAAGCTGATCTTGGACCATATGCATTCAGATGAGAAAAAGACTGGGCCGTGTTCAGTTGGGAAACCAACTATGTTATTCACTACATTTCATCACTGGTATTGTGATTCCTCGTGGTTTAGTGGGTAATAAAGTGACTAGTGGCCAAGATGTATGTTCGAGTCCAACTGAGGCCACAAAAAGTTATATTTTTCTACGAGTGCATAAACAATAAAACTTCATTTGACATGAGTTCACTAATAAAAGTTAAAATATAATATATAAAAAGCTTAAAAAGTTGAAAGTTCTTTAAAAAGTTTAAAAACCAAATGTTTTCGACAATATGTCATCATCGTGGTTTGTTTGGCTGCCCTCGCTAAACAAGAAGATGCAAGCACATCCAATTTTTCTTTTCCCTTTTGGGATAACTTAGGAATATAAAAATTTTCAAAATAAGCGGCCGAACAAACCCTGATGATGACATATTGTCAATGACGTTTGGTTTTTAAATTTTTTAAAGAACTTTCAACTTTTTGAGCCTTTTATATATATTTTAACAAAATTTTAATTTTCAGAGTTTAAGTTCAAGTCTAATCATTATTTTTACATTCATTGCAGAATGAAAGAAAAGGATAAGCAGTCTCAAAGACAATGCCATCACTAGATACCATGACTGAAAGGTACTTTGGGACTAAAAAGAAGCTACGTTTTTACGCAAAATACAAATTTAAAAAAAACTACAGCCCTACAAAAATACAAAGGTACAACCCTCCAGAGCATGCCAAATGACCCGATTTTGGGGACCCTTTCAGGCCAGTAAGGGGCCAGTGAATTTTGAATGGACATCAAATAGTATGAAATTTGAGGTAAATCCTATTTGTGAAACTACAGCGTTTTTATAACGGGCCTGTTCAAAATTGTACTAGGCCATTAGGTTCTTAATGTTCTTAATGTTACCTACAAAAATTTAAATATTTAGCTGGGCAAACATTCGACAGATTAACTGATGTAGCTGGTTCTTTAAGAATACCTTCTTCAACGCCTCCATACTCGGTGAAACTGTAAGGACTGGGTCCGAGATAACGCTGAGTTGCTCTTTGTAATTTTGGCGATCCACTTGAGTCTGAACCATGCTTATATCGCCTGCGAGTAAAGGCTTCTATTGAGCAAACTGGACTGCGATCCATAACCGAGTCTGGCCCCTCCAATGAACCTTCTCGAGAGTACATGAGTGGTCTGGCATTCATGTCCACCAAGTCACCATCCTCATAAAATCCATCTTCAAAAAAGGACAAGACATTTAGAAAATAATTTTCCTCTATGCTTTCTGTATCAAGCTACACTGTGCAGAACCTTGTCCAAAAAGTGGTCACATGAGAAACCCCAAAAATAAAATGGTTTAAGTCAACAAAAATCAAAGAAACTCCAAAGTCAATTTCAAGGGAAAACAATTAAATGGAATGCCTTTTTCCACGCACAACTAGAAGACTTTAACCCCATGAGCAAGCATCGATTCTGGCCAATCATTTCACCGTGAATTTCAAAATAAAAATTTCTGTTGAATTACAATGCTTGGTATGTTCAACGCTAGAATCAGCAATTTTATCCAACAACAAAAAAACCAACATTCTACGACAAACTGAAAGTATACAGCGTAATGTTTTTCAACAAACTTAAGTTAGCGACCAGAATTACCTTCACTGCCAAACCCAGTCACACCAGTGTCATTTTCACTCGCATCAAGCTTGCCAGGCATGAAGAACTTCGGGCCATTTACATTTTTTCCTACAAACACAAGTTGCAAGGCTTAATCATCGTGTAACAAGAATTACTCAGTGCTAAAAAGAATCAGCAATCAATCTGAAGTGCGAAAGTAATCAATCTCAGCCATGTAACCAATTGATAGATCAAACGTTCTCTTATAGTCATTTTTGTAGGCTCCTTGCTTCTTGTCTCTAGAAAAAGGAGAAGTGTTGCCGTTCTTTACTAAAACCGCTTTAACAGTAAATAGAACTGATAATATGTAGCAACTGCTATATATAAGTTGTATAAGAACTTAAAACTTGAAACTTTTAGCTTAGTTTTTCTATTAAAGAGTGTATGACTATTTTAGAGGGGACACTTTTACCGGGAAAAATTCAAAATTCTACAAGCCGTATCTTGGCGTACTTTCATCATATGTTTCTCAAACTTGGCAAACCAATGTTTTTTATAGTATACTTTTGAAAACTGAAAAACTAATCTCGTGTCGTATGCTCTTTAAATAGAACGCATTTATAAAAAATTGAAGTTTGTCATTACTAAATTGATAGTTGTTCCTTTTTGTTTTGCAAAACTTTGAATTTCAAGAAATAGCTTATGTTTTTATTTCAGTATAAACAACTGCGATTTTGCACTTCCACGCAAAATTTCTTACAAGTTAATACGTGCACACATTAAGCCCTTTAAAATTATTCTTATGTTAAGATCTAACGTTACACCCGATTTACATCTGGTGAGACAAAGACACGCCTAATCAATCTTTTTGGATCTCAAACTTACCAAAGAAGCTACATCCCCCCACACAGCCACAGCAACCACTCCTTTTGTAGCTGTACTGCTCATCTGGTTGCCATAGAAACCATAACCGTTGAAATCCCCTATCATGCATTTCTAGGAAATGCTTCTGCTGATGAAAACGGTTCGGGAAGCCTGTGGCCAAAGATATGTCGCCTATCACCGGTCCAAGTTGCACTGACGCAGCCTCCAGCCACGTGACGTCTTGCTCATACATAGAGGATCGTTTGTGCACGTTTGAAAGCATATCATCAAATGAGTTAGGGCAGGGTGTCATGACAAATTGACGCAGCTTCACTTTGTGGATGAAAAAACTTGCACCTGCGCTTGACTCATCGTTGTGAAGGCTACAGGTCGCCAATCGAACAGGTGTAATCTGTTGGTGGAGAACACTCTATATATAAAAGCGCCTCTTGCAATGCAATAAATTTTGTTTCATAAACCTTCAGTAGGATTTCCTGACATAGGGTTGAAAGAGCTCAAACCCTTTTAGGGTTGGACACAACCCGTTTGACAAGTACCAGCAATGTCCTCTAATCACTTTCACTTAAAGAACAGAGTAATTTGTAGGGGCATCAAAAGATTCCTTCGATTAATCCAGCCATCCTGTAAAGCCCTATTATATGAGCAAGTTTTTCATACACACTTATAAAGGAAGACTTTTACAGCTCGGTACAAAGATCAAATATGACCAGAAAAGAATGAGTAAAAGCCTACATCACACTCACAAAATGTAAATCTGTAGAAGTGTGCAGAACACTTGTAAGCTATAAAACTAACTATAATCTCCATTTGTTCAATAGAGAAATTGCTAATTATATCACAGCTGTTTCAGGGTTTTTATACTCACTTAACACCTACCTGTAAATTGCAAGCACATGCTGATTCTACAAAGAACAAATTGATGTTTTCCACCGAAACTCGGGTAAACTTGTATTTGAGGTCATCCTCTGTGAGGCACAACTCTGGGGAAGAATGATCTGTCCTCCTCTGAAGGGTTCCCTGTGGGGTTGCGTTCATACTATCGGATTCTTTCATGCTGGTTCTTCTAACTCCACTTTCTGATGTACTTGGGAACTGCGAAAAAGGCATTTTGCGGGCCTTACACGTATCCTGTTTGTTTCCATGGATACAACGCTGGTAGGGAGAGACTGGATCTAATTCATTTTCTTTGTTGACAACGTGGAAGACAAATGTCTGCAGCCAGTTTGCAATGGACTCCAACTGCAATAAAAATCCAGGCAAAGTTTACATAAGACCTGTTAACTTAACATAGAATAAGAACTTTGTGTCGCTTACTAAAAAATTGTTCGACTGCTGTTGCTTTAACCTGTCAGTGTCTATCTTGAAATATTTAACCAAGTTAAATCTTTTCTCGAATCTCGGGACACTATAGGAAGGTATTTACCCCAAGTATTACATTGTTAAGGTAATAGCCGTCTTTGAATCTCCCTAAAGGAAATACTAACTCGACAGAGGTGAGCTCCAGTGAAGCTAGTGCCCGTTTATATAGCTCTGTCCACTGAAGCAGTTTAAGTAAAGTAATATGGCAGGGTTCGAAGTCATTAGGGCAACCGTACTGCACTTTACCCGAGCGACATTTATCCAAAACTCAATTATCACTTGTTGCAGCGCTACAGTGATGATGAAATTTGCTGTAGAAGGCTCTTCATTGATATTACGTATCTGAGCCGTACAAGTTTCTACCACAACTAATTTTGCACTCCCCTATCACCCGTACTTAGCTAAACCAGTTTGCCTTGGTAGGGAGAGATGACAACCAACAAAAACCAAAACTAGTTAAAACAATTTAATAACTACAACTTTCACAACAACCGCAAGGTCAGATCACTTGGTCAAATTATCTTCAGAGCTTTACACTCGGACGTCGTGGAACTTTTTCATAACTAGTAAAACCAAGAGGGTTTTTGTAGATAAAAGCGTTCCATTACCTGAGGAAGAGTCACTTTTCCTGTTAGTATTCCAAACTGGAGTTCCAGCAGCCAGCCAAACTCCAGCGTTTCACTTCCCACAGGGAGACCCTCACCAGAAAACATCGCATGACCCCTAAGCTGGAAGCCAGACAAGCACAGATGTCCCCGAGACAAATGGCTATTGACACTCCCTCGCTGCAAATTTAAGGAGAATTATTATAGGTAATCTAATGAGGCCGATTCGTATTTCGAAAAAAATCACGCGTCTTTTGGCCTTATTCGAATTAATTTAGATTTAGGCCAAAAAACAAGTGATTTTATTCGAAATTTGACAAGGGCTTATTCGATAACCTTTTAATAATCTAGCAGACAAATTATTACTTTCCCTTTTTTAGTTTTTCAAGACTTTGCGCGCGAAAATTCGTTTTGTAAATACGCCATCTTGATTTTTACTCGCGTGATCAACTAGTTGCCATGGATAGTTTGTAACTGCCCAAGTGAAATTTCAAATTACAAATTACAATAGAATCGAGGGCTGAATTCTGCCTATAATTTGTCTGCTACGTTATTAACAGTGTAAATGCCAAGTACACCACAAACACTCGAGAAGCAAAACCTTCCCCGTAAAGATTAACTTCTAACTTCCAACTTCCCAACACAGTATTTTTCTAAGTTAGACTCTAAATCCCCTGAAAACAACATCACCATTCTGAAACAAACACGTGCCCTTAATACTTCACACTTGACATTCCTTTGATTTTTAGCACGATCTAAAATTTTCGTGACTAAAGACAAAACTCCATTGATCAAAAATCGGTGACTTTTCCCTACACCAGGACTTAAATCTTGCAACAATAATTATTTAGAACACTAGTTAGCTTAACCCGAAATAAGACGGAAAGCTGCAAAATTTGAACAATTGGTCCCTACATAGACAAAACATTTCAGTTTCAAAGCCAAAAAGCATCATTTGTTACGACAAAACTCCAGTAAGAAAAAAATATATTTCTCGAGTGACTGTGCTGATTTTCGGAACACATTAATTGACACCCTAAGTGAGTGCAGTGCGTCAACCTTCTTCAGCTGTCAAAAAAATCAGATAAACTCGCACTGTTTCTAAACCTAATCCTATGTTTCACTAGACATAAAAAACTGATTATCAGTCTGAAAATGCCTTCAATTTTTAATACAGGGTCTGACCTGCCTCACATTCATTTGCGGCCTAAAACCTTTTCCTGCCAAATTTTTCAAATTCAAACCAGTAAAAACTTTGTTGCAATTTCAAACTTCCAAGTTTGTTAAAATAGCAAACAATAAGTGAATACATCTTGCACAACTGCAACGAAACGTTCAAAACACTTGGACAATGATGAAAAACAACGGGCTCGCAGATTGTGTCAACCTTCTATAGACCAGATATTTTGGATTAACACCCTCTTGCATAACCCTTTCAGTCCTTGTCAGTCAATCAACACCTAACTTTCCCTTACATAACTAATACAATACAGTATGACACTTGGCAGTAACAAAATTGTAATTGATCAAGGGAAAAATACATTACAGTGTCACTAGAAAACCATGGGTGTAAGGTCTTAGTTGGGAAAATGTTTTACATGGCGTAACTCAATCCCATCATCCAATAAAAGTTCATTGGTGTAATGCCTTAATTGGGAAAACATCTTACCATCAAACGGTTTAATCAACAAACACATATAAATTCAGCATTACCTCAATCCCATCATCCACCAGAAGTGTCATGGGTGTAAAATGAAGTTGGAGCCTCGTTTCAGTGTACGTCTTGTGCATTTCAAATATCATTCTCTCAAAAAGCAACAGGGGGCAACTAGGTTCTTTCTGCCCACAGTGCTACGAAAGCAACATGCAGTGTTAAAGTTACCTTTCTTGCTTACCGTCAATCTATTTTACTATCGTTATACTTTTGTATTTTACAACGTCGGCAAAACGTGACGCCATGTTGACTTCCCGTTTAACACAGTTATTAGCCACGAACATTCTAAAAACGAGAACCAATCAGAGCCCGCGAAAACTGCTACCCACTGCTTTGGTAAATAATCATGTTACATTATTCCTTTCTGCTCTGCCAAGCCTCGACATAGATCCTCCACCTTTCACCTACACTTCGGGGGCAATTATTTTGTATATTATAAATAAAAAATTTGCTGCTTAAATAGGGTCACAGACTATACACCAAGTGGATGGTTTAATAAGAATGCGGAACCAGTTGCTCGAAGGTTATCATCGAGCAAAATCCCCTAATTCAGAGTTTGTTTAGATTTAATCATTTTGAATAGTCATTTTAGCCCCGAATTAGCTGCTTGCTCTGAATCAGTTTTAACTCACTTTCCAGCAACCAAGCGGCTGTTCATTCAATTGAACAATCCTTTACATAAAATACTTAAATTTTAAATGATGGAGCTAACCCAACATATCTTCTCACCTTTGTAAGCTGAGCTTTACAGTCGTACAAGTTTATGTATATGTTAGCCTCCAGTGGTCGGAGCATGAATGGATTTATCATCCCCTGATTATTGCCTTGGCCTCCATCAGTGTTACTTTCGTTCTTTTTTGATAGACTAAAAGAGCCAAACTCGTGGAACACTTGGTCGATACCAAAATAGTTCTCCTACACAAAGAGACATTAAATGTTATTCTTCCATTACAAAGAATGACCAAAGAAGGAAAAAGAACATCTTCTAAAGTATAAAAAAATCAAAATTAAATCAAATCAAACAAAGTTAAATCGTATTTAAGTAAAAAAATCAAATCAAAATAAATTTAAACTAAAAAATTAAACAAGGTATACATTGCATATGTTTACTTACCTTTATTGAAGCTAGTACTTTTAGCAGGGGGCCATACACTTTAAGAGCAGTGGGTCCTGCTTCTAACTCTAAGGTTATGACATCAGACTCAAGGTCATACGGGTCAAACGGCAAGGGCCCATCTTTCGGAACCTCTACACCAGGATTTGGCAAAACCGGGTGATAAACATACCCAAGACTAAGGCCAAGAACTGGAACGGACATAACATCGACCCAACTGGTGGGGGAATTGGTGTGTCTTCTCCAGCCACCGCTTAGAGCTCCATCAGCAGCCGTTGATGGGCTTTCATCAGAACTTTCCACAATATCTTCTGGATTTGCAGCAGCTGATGTTGTTGATTGAGATCGTAATGGCAGGTTTTGACGTTTCTCGTCACTACGAGCAAGAGACAAGAAACTGCGACGCAATGTGTTGGACTCTGGTATAAATGTTCTAGCAATGAGCTTCTCCACCTAAATCATAACAGATTTTTCTTAATTAAAAAATATGAAACTTAAAAAATAACTTTGATGCTTAAATCAAAAAACATGTATCTCTGTAAAACAATATCTCGACGTTTCAAAGCCAATTCTAGTCTTCATTACTGGAAATGAATGTTGATAAAGAGTACAACATTGGAAAACCACTGAATAAATCAATCAAAGTTATATCGCAGAGAAGTTACATGTACCTACAAAATCCAACCCTCGTAACTTAAAGTCTGAAGCCACTCTATCAAAAACAGAAATTATTTTTGACATTTTTCGACTCATTGAGTCAAGGGAGGACAGGCTTTATGAGTTGAGGTCCATTTCAGGGTCTGCAACCCAAGGCCAACGTTTAAGTGTCCTTATTCTGAGAAGACGAAGGATCTAAGCATCTGCAGATGTTACAGCAAAGGCAGCACCTTCTCGATTATTTTAAGACCTTTAGTGAAGGTTGAGCCAGGAATTGAACTCTTTCCCAAGACAGATTAGCACCTCACCAACTGGGCTGACCAGGAGGTGCTAAATCAAATAGGTTCAAAATTTAACATGTGACTTCAGCACTGCTGAAGCCATTCCATGACTAGCTTAAAAACCCTCTGCACTTGTTTCACTATCGTAGATACCTACAAGAAAGCTTAGCTACGAAACAATGATAATATGAAGTAAATACTTACCTGTAGGAAGAACTTGATCTCTTCAATTTCAGGCAAAAAGCGGAAAAACTGTAACGCAAATGTGAGATCGAACAATTCTCCACAAAATGCCAGCTCAGCTGAAAGACAAAAGTAAATTAATCAATTTAAAATTCCAAGTTTCAGACATGTAAATATATCTAGGGCGTTAACAGGAAAAGGGACTACTCTATTGTTAGGCAAAATCTAGCCGATCGAGTGTTGTTGCGTGT
>JAOBRD020972308.1:0-12061 GCA_027575215.2 Hydrozoanthus sils
ATTCGATTTTTGAGTTCACAGATGACAACAGTTTTAATCTGGAACTTAAAAAAATAAGCTTGATAGGGACTTTAAGACTTTGTGGAGTGATTTAAACCCATTATCCATATCACTTTCATCATCAACATCACTATCACACAATTACTAAAATTATCATTGTTACATATAACTATATAATGAGAATGATCTTAAAACCTCTGTCGAGTCATTGAGCAACTCTTCCTCCATATCGCCCGGCCGGGAGGGCATTAGACTAATTAACTCGTTCTCTAGATCAGCAGGCTGGGAGCAGAATTTGCGGTCCACATACTTCAATCGAATGTACGTATGTCTCTCGTTTCTGCAGAATAAAGAACAACGCTTTAGATGGCTCTGTAACTGTTTACTTAAACACATTTAACTATTCTGATGTGTGATACAGGCATTAACATTCGAGTTTCAACAGATTGTCGTCCCACTGTATGCTCAGGGTGCGTACACTTTTAGTCAAAGTAATTTCCAGGACTTTTCCAGGACTTTCAAAGACTAAACTAACAAAAATCAAGGACCTTTGGAATTGAAAAAAAGATGATTTTCAAACAAAAAAAATAAGCAAACACATTGCATTTTCTACAATTTTTACTGTAGAGCAAACCAACTCTTTAAACTGAGCTTCGCAAGCTATTTTTTGCGGCCCACTGTAAAAACGTGGGACATATCATGAGTTACGTTGAAAAAAGCCCAACAAATAACCTGACTCTCCAGGACTTTCCGGGCCTGGATTTTGACTATTCGTTTTTCCAGGACTTTCCAGGTTTTCAAGGACCCGTACGCACCCTGTATGCTACTCTGCCGTTTGAATTTGCTCTCACTATAAAACTTTCGACAGCGAAGATTAAAACTAACAATTCTTAAGTTGAAGGCAAATTAGATATTGCACTGAACAGTTTGCACCAGTGGCCAAGCGGTTAGCGTGTTCGACTCGTAATCCTAGGGTCGTGAGTTCGAGCCCCGGTCAGACCACTGTGTTGTGTCCTTGACTAAAGACACTTTACCTGACTTTGTTCCAGTCGACTCAGCTGTATAAATGAGTGCCAGTTCTGCTGGGGGCTAACCTGCGATGAATTAGTGCCCTGTCCAGAGGGAGTTAAAGAGCCCCAGCCAGACCACCATGTTGTTTCCTTGAGCAAGACATCTTACCTGACTTTTGCCAGTCGACTCAGCTTCTGCTGTGATGGATTATAGCGTCCTGTCCAGGGGGAGTCAAAGACTCATCCACTTACACAATATACAGAGAAAAGTGCCGACCTAATGTTCCATTTTGCTCGAGAAAAGATTTTAGTCTAACGTATAAATTGTCCAGTGGCAGTTTACCCGTGGTTTGGGTTTCGTGAAAATGCTAGTCGTCACTAGAAGTTTACAAGACCGGTATTCCCTAACTGGCTCTTCACTTACTTTGAGGAATCTCTCGTTGGTTTCTTGTGTCCGTCGAGGTTTGATTCATACAGGCCATTTACTTTGGTATTCCCCATTTTTTCCATAAACTGCACAAAAGAAAACAGTCAAGTTTTACTTAACTCCGAATAAAAGGCTTCAAGTTTTGGAAAAGACGAACGTCAATCGAAAAAACTGTTATTTTAGAAAGAGATATTCATTTGCTATGAAGAGTCATTGTGTTTAAACAGCTTAAAAGCTCTCTCTGTTAACTTTTTAATGCATGGGACTTATTGACTTGAGGAAGGATTTACTTTCTAACATAAAAAATAAAGGGAAGATCGACTATATGGCTGATTTAAACCTTTTGGCGTCCATCCAGAACTCGAAATGGGAAAAAATCATGCTGTCTTACTCTTGCATGTAGCAATCCAAATGAAAATTGGGCTCCTATTCTAGTTTTTGACCCGGCTGCCAAAGGGTTTAAGTTAAAAAAGACAGGCAGTAACTAGTGACGTTTTTGTTTTAAAAGGTAAAAAAAATTAAAGGTGGTGCAATAATATAGCGCATTTTCCATGTGATTATGCTCAAAGGAGCACTACATTTTACTAATATTTCACATTTCTTACAAAATCTGTTTCCTTTTTATTTAAAAGTATTACCAAATGACTATTCATGCAATACCAACTACATGAAAGTGTATCCCTTAGACAGGGACTACCCACGCTATCAAAGGGCCTGTGCTGGCAGTCATCACCTTCAGTTGTCACTCAACCTAAGAAGACTATCCAACTTATCCCATAAACGTCACGCTTACAAGTTTGTTTATAATTCAAATTAGATATTTCATAAAAAGTTCCCCGTCTCACCTCTACAGTTTTTTCATCCCATTTGTCCAGAGTCAGTGATCTGACTTTGGAGACATGCACCCCCAGACTGCGATGGACACCCGAGCACTCAATACAAATTGTCACGCCTAGATTAATACTTGCCCAGTCAGGCCCTGTAAACAACCATGACAATAGGATAATTTAAAATCTTGCCAGCTAGCAGACAATATTTCTAAATGGTTTGGTAATGCCAATGGCAATGCATCTAAGATTGCAGAATTGTACTCTGTAACTTAAACATAAACAACTTGGTCTTTTTCGATTCGCTTTTTACCCAACAAGAACAGAGTTCACATCAATAACACAATTTAATTTCTAACAAACACTGTAAATGTTCTAAAAAGCCCCCGCGGAGCTTATTTATTTTTAGACCTTCCAGATGGGGGGCTTATTAGAGAGGGGCCAGGGGGAGGTTCATTTTAAAATTGTCAATAGCTAAAGACAGAAAAACACCCTGAAGTCCGGTTACCAAACACATTTAATAGCAACTAGAAATGCTGTGTTCCTTTAGCGTTATAAAAAAAGCAATTTTAAAAACTTTAACAGATAGTGCAAAATGTTTTTTGACACAACATGCCTTTCGTTTTAGCTCCTCGTCCCTAGACAGGGGACTTAATAGAAATATATACGGCATACTGGTAGTTGGGTTATCTCTAGAAAGTGTCAAGACATAGTTAATGAACTAAAAAACAAACTGATAATACATATTATGCCCTCACTGTACAACTCTCCGTATTCAATCAACCAAGGTAACCAAGTCCTTGCAGCTGTAACTAATCAACTTACTTGGCATACCACAATCTGCACAGTGCTTGTTGCCATCCACTGTTTTAACTTGCTGTGACGCATTTGAGACATATTTTTTACTTTCTCTTGATTGCTGTTCAAGTTGAGATCTTGCCAGGGACTAGATAAAATGTTTAAGTGACATTCAGTGTTATCTAGTAACTTTTATTTAATCTTTCTTTGACAAACTGGATAAGTCAAGAAGTCCACGACAGTTCTACACTTAACTCACAAAGTCATGTTTAACTTTAACATTAGGAAATTAATATTCGTAAAATTTCCCCCAAAGAGAACTTTTTTACTTATTTACTTGGAGTCAAGGAGTTTAAAGAGCCTACATTGGCAAGCAAATACATCAATAGACGAAAAGTTGATAATTTTCTTTTAGACGATTTCCAAAAGTAGCAGGGTGCAGTCGAAGTTAGCCAAACTACGTTTCTCTCAGGTTCTGGTAACAACGACCGCGCAGCAAAGGAACTGGTTACTAATAAGGATGCGACGTCAACCCAGGGACACACTTCCGATTTCATTGTCTTCAAGACTTGTTTTCTTAGAGAAATATTTTCTACCGTTCAAAAATACGAACAACATATGCGTGGCAGGCAGTTGGGGTAGGGTGTTAAGTTTACAGGGAGGGGAGGGGACTAAGTGGGTCATTCTCTACAACCTAATAAATTTTTCTTCTTTGACTACATGGGTCATTTTCTACAACCTATAAATTTTTCTTCTTTGACTACATTGGAACTGCTACTATGAGATAACTACTTCATCACAGTTTTATTCTATAATTTATAACATGGTTAGAAAACACATTTAGATGAAGCAAACAAACCTGTAATTTAGCTTTAGAATTCTTAAGAGCTTCAGCTGTGGCCTCCTAATAACCAAAATACATTTTCTATTAGATTAAAGAAACCCATATTCGTGGTGTACAACAACAGTAGGACTAAGCAATTCTGATAATAATCCAGAAAATGCTTGAAAACGTCGACCAAGCACTTAAATGCATGGAAGGTAAAACCAACTACCTGGATTGCTGCAACCCAACCCTGCACCTCTTGGTCAGTGAGCGCCTGGAACATTCTGTCACTGCTTGGTGAGATTAGCTGAAAGTCAATTGAAGGGCAATGAAAGATTTGCACTTGTTTAAGATGCAAGAAACGTGCGACCAAATAAAAGGCTGGCAGTACCGTTTTAAATATTTTCAATCAAGCAGCCTTTGCCGTTAAAACTAAATTCTCCTTACAGTTACATTGTAAAGTACTTGGACCTCAGTAACTCGAACTGGGCACTGTGATTGGTGAAAGAAAAATAAAATGTTTATTCTTTAGGAGCAGCGGAGTGTTTTGAGTGTTGATACAAAAATCTACTAAAAGTTGAGACCTGTAATTGTGAAAAAGTTGCCTTCAGCCCTAATTCTTGTCGTCAAAATCTTGAGTCTTATCAATGCGAACATCACACAACTAATATCTTCCACTAAAAGCATGCAAACCATTATCACACAACAACTAAAATAACAACAACGGAAAGCCAAGATAATCAAAATCTTCCTTTTTCACAAAAGCGTTTACTATTTTTTTTTTGTATTTCATCTAGACTTCGTACTAACAGTGTATTAGTTTTCAAAACTCACAAAATAGTAATCATTTTAGATGAAGATGGACTATCTATGTGACTGAATTTATCAGTCAGATCAGAAGCTCTGACCTACTGATCTTTAGGGGCTTGTAGAGAAGTATGTGGGATATTTAACTTCAGTTAGTTACAATAAGTACCCGGTAACTTTATTCCTCTTGGATATCTTGTTTCGACGTCTTTTTGATTTTCTTGCCCAGTTTTATGAATCTTAAGGCTGATTTACATGGTGCAATTTTTGCTTACAACTGTTGCATGCAACTCACTATCGCCATACATACAACACGAATTGTTTCGGGTAAATCATGGCTAAAATTATTACATACAATTCAAAAAAAGTTGTAGAACTTTGAAACATGTTTTAAAGTTTTATGTAATTAATTCTAACGTTTTTGCAACAAAATTATCTGAGTGGTGATGTCTGTGCATGGCATATGTTTTTGTTTTAACTCTGACCAACCTCAAGCGTTGTCGTGCCCATGCGAAGATATCTTCGATAGCTTTCCTGGTCAGTCTTAAGTCTTAGCTGTCTAAAATTGCTCCAGAAGTCCCTGATCTGTTCTTCGATTCAGCCATATTTTACACGTCGTCTACGATTTTTTCGTCGCGAAACGCAGTTTGCCGGATGCCCGCAATTTTCTGAGAGTTGCACACGATTTTTTATGTTGCAAGGCCGAACGTTGCACGCATGTAAATGGCGGCTAAAAATACAGCGGGTGCGAGTTGCATACAACAGTTGTAGGCAAAAGTTGCACCGGGTAAATCGGCCCCTTAAAATACGTCTTGGCCGAAACATGATTTTTTACTGAAGACCCTTAAAAACTGAGCAAGACGATCTAGAAGACGTGGAAACAAGATATCCCAAAAAATTAAGTTAATAGATGATAAAGAAATCTACGTCAGCGAGATAGCTGAAACTTTCCAAAAATTATAGTATGTTGGTTCTGAGGATTGGAAGGAATGATTGACCATTTTCGACAAATTTTACGTGTACAAACTTTTCTGAAATTCCATTCTAACTGTAATTGCTAACATCCACTTAGGTTGCCCTTACTTGAAAGCAGAAATTTCTGTCAATATCAATCGAATCACAGATCTTGACGGTGCACAGTAACAAGTTCTCCATGACGGATGGCGAAGTCTGATCTTGTCCTTGCGCTTGAAGACTTCCACTGGACTTGTCCACAATAAAGTACTATCAGAAACAAACAAACACAATACTTATCAGCTGCCTGAGAACCCCTTAAAGAGCATATGGCATGAGTACAGTTTTTCAATCTTCAAAAAGTACACTATAAAAAACATTAGTTTGCCAAGTTTGAGAAACATACGATGAAAGCACGCCAAGATATGGTGTGTAGAATTTTGAATTTTTCCCGCTAAAAGTGTCGCCTCCAAAAGCCAACAATATGACGTAACTGGTCACGTGCATCTCGCCTCAGCCTATTTAATATGGTGCCACGAAGTAAAGAGGTAATTTGATTTTAAAACATCCGTAACTGCTAGGGTTTTTGATAGAAACTCTATTAGTTGCAGATGTTTTAAAGTCGATTTTGGATGGACTGAGGTGAGACGCACGAAACCATTAATATTATTATTAATATACTTTTTGAAAATTGACAAACTGATTTCATTTTATATGCTCTTTCAGTTCCCAGTTAGAGGGGTTTCTTGAGTACTTGTAAGCGACCTTAAGCAACGACGAGAACGGTGACATGAATGGCAGAAAACAATAGTGAATAGAATAGCTGCATGTTGGAATGCACCGTGCTGGCCACCTGCACGCTGTCGTCTTCCAAGTTACAATGCGGAAATCTCAAATTTGGAGTTCTTACGACTATAGTATTAACCGAAAGGATATAATTTCATTTTTCATTATTCTTCTATCTTTATGAAGGAAACTGAATGTTTTTTTTTCTGTTTACAAAGCGTAACTAGGACAAAAAAGAGGGCGAACCATGTGGTTGGAAAGAGAAGGCCATCCAGAAAGGTGTTTTTTGTAATCCGTTTCTGTGGATGTTGCCATCGTTGTTGCTTAAACTCCATACCAACTGCTTAAGAACTCTTTCAGTTCCATTCGAAGTTGTTCTTTTAAGTACTTTTCAATATTGAACACTTTGATTGGATGGCATTTAGTATGTACATAAGAACAAACTAAGCGTAAGAAAGTGATTATTTCTAAACTATTTAGCCTGTAATTCAGTTTCCTTACCAAAAGAGGCCACCTTGGCTTTGGGAATGCTTTCTGTCTCACTCGTAAGTAGCCCCTCTTACAACCCTCCTTGGCTGACAGGGTAGCAGGGCTTGGTAGGGTGGCAGGGTCAGCAGAGCTCAGTGAACCATCACCTGGCGGTAAACTAGAGGACTTCTCATTCTCGTTTGTCTTAATGCTTATGGCGAAAAGAAGAAGGGAGAAAGAACTTAATTACAAATATTCTAACAAAAAGAGTATTGCTTTTGAGATATCATTCTTAGTGAAAACAATAGTAACTACAATCAAATATCTAAAGAAGAATTTGCATTCCAAAAATCGAGTTCCCACCAAAAATATTGCTAAATAGTTGAACTATTAACACCAGCAACAGCAAGATTTGTATGCTTCTCCTTTTTCGAACACAAAAAGCCCTGCACACGGGGCCTCAGAACCCAACTTTCTAATACAATTTCTTTCTATCTATCTTAAAGTGCCTATAGATAACATGAAATTTATTTATTTCTTTAGTTAACAGACCTTGCGAAATGAGGAACAGCGGTGAAAAGTTTTGTTAAAATCTGTTTTGGTTTGCGAGATTTAAACATTATTATTTTCAATGGTGACGTCAGTTGTTGGATAGGCGATTTTCAATTTTTTTAAATCTGCTTCCAATCCATAACTTGGACAAAACTATTCCGAAGAATACCTCGAGATACACCATCATATCAAGTTTGACTTAAATTTAACCAAAGGTTATGGACTCGTAGCAGATTTTAAAAAAATCGAAAATTTGCATGTCCAAGAACTGACGTCATCAGCTAAAACACCAACGATTAACATCTCAAGAACCATAAAAGACTTTGACAATTTTTTTTGACTGCCACTCTTTATTAAGCAAGGTCCATCTGCTGACGTAAACAAATATTTCTTGTCATAGGTACTTTAAAAGCATTAATATTTTCTTTTACCCTGGACGTCAAAAATGCATTCTGCACTCTGTCACTGCGCTCCTACGCACAGAAAGCATTTACATTGTATATTTTCCATAACATGACAAGGGTGTTAGGTGTAGAAGCGTACCAGTTTATTGGAGACGGACAATGGCTGATTTGTTACATACATGTGTAATATTGGGAAATGGTTCGATATTGCCTTGTTAATTACATCTGTGAAAAACGAGCCATGAAAATTAAATCCGGTGAAGTGTACTAACTGGTAAGCTCAAGTAAATAGTAATTATGATGAGCTTGAATAAACACCAACTGATATGCCCAAGAAGGTACTGCATATGGCCCATAATTACAAATGCCCAACATAAACTCATTTTCTGCTGGTCACAATTTTTTGAACTAAAAAAAGGAAAGAAACCAACCTTTGTTGAGGATGTGTGTTATTTCCTTCAAGCCCAACATGGCTTTCACTAGCTGCTGAGGGAGCAGTCTTAAGTGGTAAGAGATCCTCGGTAACAACGCTTAGGACTCTTTCTTGATTATTTGTATCTGCAACACAGAAACAATTAAAGTTACTTACACAATATTAGTCACCTTAAACGGAAATCTGTACTCCAAAATCATTTTCTTTGATGAGTAAGACCATCTGCTTGGGTATTTTTAAGGGCGCCTCCTCGCCATATCATTAAAGACAGCTTACAAAACGTGCACGGTGAACGCTAAGGGAGCTGCAATTTTGTGCTCGCGATCTAATCCGTGATATCACAACGTCAAATTGCAGTTTGTTATCAAAGAAATGTATGCTTTTTGTTTAACTGCTTAAAAAGGCAAAAGTCTACTGGATAAGTTTACGAAAAAGGCAAGGAATAAAACAGTCCGAACAAGGCAATAGAACTTATTTTCTTGACACTTTACTGTAGTGACGTCAGATGTCAATGCAGCCTCCATGGGATTGACTAGTGCTTTCTTCACTCATTCTAGCAGAATATCTTAACTAAAAATAATAATGTTTTAGAGAGTACATTTTTGGAATCCTAAACTGATGTTTTTAAACATAAAAGAAAACAATTTTTAAGTGCAGGTTCCCTTTAAGAGGGCTATCTCAGCAGTGTAGGTAGGTTATTAAGAGTCAAGGTTGGGATAAACTTTAACTTTAGGCTTAGGGGAGTGGTAGGTGAGTTTTAACTTTAGTTAGGGTTAGCCTTAGGGTAGGGGTAGGTGGGTTATAAACTTTGGTGTCAAGGTTGGGATAAGGTTTACCTTTAGGTTTAGGGGGGGGGGAGGGAGAGGTTGGTCAGTTGTTTTCCAGGATCAGCCCATACAGACTGGTAAACAAACACAAAAACTAGAGCTTAAGGTACAACCATCAACTTGTGAAATCATCATTAACAATATAATTCGACTTATAATCTCACTTGCACTAGGATCCACATCCATTTTGCTAGCAGTTTTTTTAGCCCTCGGGGGAGGTTTTGGGGAGCTATTGTCTGAAACCCTCTCTTCATCCCCCTTTGCCCCTTCACTTTGTGGCTTCCTTTCAGGTTTTGGTGAAGAAGAATGAGCTGGGCTCTCTACCACTTCCCAGTCAAGATCCTGCACAAGAAAAATTAACCCAGGTTGAATTTCTATGATATTTTAATTAGTGAACAAAATTTTGAGACTGTGGAGGTTTTGAAAAGTGGGGTTGATCTTGGTGTATTCCAAGAAAAATTCTAGAGGGATGCAAACTAACATCAAATTGTAGTGTTTACTTACTTGTCCCTGGGAGCCTCGCTGTATGCCACTACTCCTCTTGCCTTCAAACATAATAATTACACCAATTATTGGTGTTAGATAAAATGCAAAATTCACAGACCTGCCAACCTCTGAAACCCAAAAACCTTCAGGTTTCAAAGTTTACTCAAAAATACCTTGAGATTTAGATCTCAAACCTGGAGATTTATAAAAATGTCTGAAAGCGGTTTTTGCGCTCTCGACCAATCAGCGTGCGAGATTCACTGGGGTTATTTTATAACAATTTCTGCAATCCCCACCAGGAATATATTGTTCAGTTTAATTTGATTTAGGATTTTTCATGATTTCATTTTTCATAATTTTGCAAGCTGTGGTTTGTTTGTTGAGCAGAAAACACAAGAAACAAGATTATAAATTTTGTGGACTTATGGGTAACTATTTGGTATTAAGTGTTAAGGTTGTTTAGGGTTCTCAAGATCTATAAGCAAAAAGTTTGGGAGTAATATCATTCCATGTAATTGTTAATCATAATTATTATAATCCATGAATTCAGCTCCACTTGCACATTGAGAAATGGAACATCTTAAGTCTGATCGACCAATACATATCAATGCAATGGTTAAAAAGTATACATATGTACTATCCATTGAACAATAAATTTTTGCATGAATAAAAAATTCTAAAACTATGTTTTTTTAACTACTTTAATTCATATATTGATCTTAATAAAATATAACAGGAGAAAAAGGAAGGAGGGTGGATGGGTTGCAAGATTTGGTTTTTAACTTATAACTATTAGTGTGATCTTAAATAATTATCTTAACCTTTTAAGCTGAATCTGATACAAATTTTCAAGGGAAAGGAAGCTAAGGGGTGTGAAGGGTTTGAACGCAAGCTCTGATTTTAGTCACATTACCTGAAATACTAAATGAGCCTGACTGAAACAGGTCTCCAATCTTGTTAAAGATCTTGCCTGCCTGCGTATTCACGGTTGATACAGACTGGCTGAGCAGCCTGTGGAAAATTCAATTATAATAGTTTTATGTTCACCAACAATCAATACAAACATACAATATATTATTACCAAATAATACTCAAGTATAAGTTGAACTTTTAAGATGAAAAAATTGACCTAAAAAGATTGACTTCAACTTATACACAAGAGAGAAAATATAGCACCTGGACCTGATTGCAAGAAAGTGCCTAAATTGGTTAAAACAAAAGGAGTCACAGAGCAGAAGGAATCAACTATGATGGCAACATGACATACAATGTTTGGCAAAAGCAACAATGAAGAAGACTTTCTTTGCTTTTGAGCTTTCAAATCACACATTTTAATGGCTCCTTTAAGAACCACAAAATAACAAGGAATGGCCAATTCATGACTCAGATTAATTTATGGCAAAATAATTTTGCAATCATTTCTATTCAATTAGTACCTTTTCTGTTTAATCCACGAAAACAGCTGAAAAAAACTTATCAAATTTTAAAAAGTACTGGAATCAAAAGTAGGGCTTGACTTAAACACAACTTTGACTTTTAAAATACACAAGTACATGAAAAATTTAATGCAAAAGTAGAAAACTTTTGACATGAGTTTGAGCAACGCGTCTACCAATTACAGCAGTCATGTTTATTCTAGAGTAAAATGACAGAAAATGAGATCATGTAAAGCTGAAGTAGGAAAGGTACATGTATATACAAATTTCTCTTTGTTCCTTCGTATTAACTTTATTCACCCACTAACAATGGAAAAAATAATAAGCTATGTTTTGAATGTCGTGAAAGAGGTTGATTAAGTAAGTTTCAGAAGAACTTGACTGTTAACCCCCAGACTTCAACCAAAAATCTAGGGTTGCCATCAAGTTTATTTAGACATGTAACACCTGGTTTTCATTAAAACATCTGCATACAGTAGGGTTCCCCCTTTTGCAAGCCCAAAGGTTATTCGGGGGAACCTGCTTCCCAAGAAACAATTTTTAAAAAATGAATGTTTAAAATTAATAGACATTGAGAAAATTAAATTAAAAATGTAGAAATTAGATATAATATGAAGGAGCAACAAATAAAATATATTAAAGAACGCTCTACAGCATTGGATCAAAATTCAAGCTGCTCTTATTTTATTATCAGTTTGCGGATTCTTTTAAGTCCCCCAATAGAAGAGCAACCAGACCAAATGGCTGAGTTGTGATGAAAGAAGGCCACACAGATTAATCTTCAACCCTCAACACAGCTGGGGATCAAGCCTGACAATTCATGCTTGGCAGTCAGAGGTCTTACCAACTGAGCAAAGGTTGCTTACTTAACCCTTTCAGCCCAGAACATGACAAATGTTGTGTTAGTAAATTCTCCCAACTAGAACCCATACTTTTTGTATAACCAGCTTAGGAGAATTTGGCTTTTCATTTTCAATTGTTCACCTTGTTTGATCAATTTCTATTTTCTCATTACCGAGT
>JAOBRD020972416.1:0-12061 GCA_027575215.2 Hydrozoanthus sils
GTTTTGATTACTAAAACAACTCAGAAGTCATTTAATTTCGGGTACATATTTTCAAAACTCCGTAACATCGAAAGCCTTAAAATTATTTTCCCGGTATACGCTCCTAGAGCGTCTTGTTATACATTAATTTTCCCATTCTTTATGTATTGTATCATAATATGGGGCATTACTTACAAAACCACCTTAAATCCATTGATAGTTGTACAGAAAAAAGCAGTTAGAATTATCACCTTTCCTCATTTTCAATCTCACACGTCTCCAATCTTTAAGAAACTCAACTTATTGAAACTGCCAGACATAATTAAATTTCGCACAATTCTTGTTATGCACCAATATTGCAATAACCGTCTTCCTAAAGCATTTAATGACTTTTTCAGTTTTGTGAAACAGCACCAATATAACACTCGACTTGCTTCAAAAACCACATACACTCTGCCTCTCGTACGAAAAAATTATAGACCAATTTCTTTTGTTATCTGTTTTCAATCGTATTTTTGTAAAATTCGTGTAAAAAAAATTAATTTCACAGAAAAAGAGGACTTGCTCTACTGTGGCCAATGGTTTCCTTATACCAGAAACAACTCCAACCTCCTTTACACAATAGAAGCTGCAGTGAATAGCGAGCTATACAACTTAAACGAATGGCTTACTACAAATAAATTAATAATAATAAATTAGTGTTATGAAGCAAGGACGTTTACCTTCATAACAAAACAGAGATAAACTTCTATACGTATAACTGAAGTTAAATCGCTTACGGGAAAAATCCTACAAGAGTACGACGTTTCGACCGTCTCGCACGGCCTTTTTCAGGTTTCTGCCGGGGTCAACTTGGACCACGCAAGTGTCACGTGATAGCTAACCCGGCACGTCCTGTAATGAACGACAACAAAAACCGCAGACCACCTCTCTTATTGAGTGAAGGACCCTCAACTCCTTCCACACAGCCTCCTTGATACCGTGTCTTAACCAATTGTCCTCTTTGTCCATAACTTTTACACCACCTAGATTGAACGTGTGGGACGAGCTTCTTAAGGTAGTACTAATGGATCAGTTTTGCTCCGGAGCATAACCGCAGATGTTCCTTAAAGTTATTATAAAGATCTTGAATATTATTCTATGATCTACTGAGAGCCAATGCATTTTTTTAATGCCGGTGTAATGTGTTCACGTAGTTTGGATTTCGAAACAAGCCTGGCAGCAGTTTTACAGGCGTTGGAGCTCAGTGTTCTCCTTGGCAGGCAGTCCGTAAGGCAAACTGTTGCAGTAATCTAGCCTTGATGTAATAAAGGCATGAACTAAACGCTCTGTTTTCACCTGCTTAAGATATTTTTTCACTCTACCGATATTTCTTAAGGCTAAAGAAGCTGAGCGGTATATATACTATTAACATGACTTGACATAGTTAGGTGACTATCAAAAGTTTCTCCTGGGTTCCGCGCTTTCTTACTTATAGATGCTACGTATTGACTTATGCTGGTACTAGATACCGTAAACAGATTTGAGAACTTCGAGTAAAGGTGGACAATATTAGTTTTAGTAGGATTACAGCTTCGGTTATTAGCTTTATGAAATGCCTAGATGTCAGAAATACACTGTTCGAGTACTAAGGTGTTTCTGCTGTCATTATGCATAGTCATATAGGTTTGGGAGACATCTGCGTAGAAAATGCAATCGAGTCCGTGAGATCTAATTATGTTTTCCAGAGGGGCAAATTTTTGATTGGCTGAAAGCTGTTAAGATCTAAGAACGACGTCGAACTCCTTTCTAAAATCAACAAAAACCATTCAAGTTACATCATCTCGGTCCAGGTTAAACAGTATTTGATCTGTTAGATGTATCAGAGCAGACTCGATGGAATGATTCTCGCGGAATGCTGATTGCAGTTTATATAGCAAGTTGTTCTGTACCATGTAGTTCATGCGATGACTTGCAACAAGCTTCTCGAGTAGCTTGGACAGTATTGACAGTACAGATATGGGTTTGTAGTTGTCCCTGCAGTCACACTCGCCATCTTTATGAGGTGGGGTTACTCGTGCAACTTTTCATTTAGTCCGGAAACGTCCCTTTTCAATTATCCCCGCACTTATCTTTAGTAACCTGACACTTAAGTTATCAGGCCCAGTCGCTTTACCGATGGATATTTGGTCAATCATTCTCCGAGTATCCTGTACTGATATAGCCGGAATGTTAAACTGAGTGATGTCAGTATTTGTTGAGTGAAGAAGAAACAAAGTTTTCAAGTCTGATTGTGTCCATTTCAGTCGGGGTAGTATCTGTTTGTTGTAGTTTACTTGTAATATTCATAAAGAAATCAGTCAGCATGCTTTGCAAGTTTAAATAACTAACAACCTATAAACCTAAAACATTCTTATAATAATCAAATAAAATAGCAGTCACAGTAGAGTGGAAGACGGCACATAAAGCAGCAAAGATCCCCAAGATGGTTAACAGAGTTTAGCTTGCTTGTAAAACGTTTTTTCAGTTGATACTAAAAAGAAATGGTGACGTGTGGGCGCGCTGGAAACGGTTGAGCTGTTTTAGTGCTCTAATTTTCTGCTGTTTTTTCCTTCATTTTTTTTCTGCTTCATCTTCCGCCAAGTACCCGTGTCAAGGTTAGTTTTTTTACCTATTTTGCTTTTTTGCCACAGTGTTTTTTTTTCTTATTGCTTGGTTTTTCGCTTTCACACTCGTCGTTTGGTTGCAGTCATCGGTTGTTCTTTATTCACTTCTTTTTCAGTAACTTTGTTGTCGCTCTCTAAAATTGTTTGCTACTTATTTGCAACTCACAGTTCCTTTATTTCACAATTTACTTTTGTCAGTAGTTCCAGCATTCGCCTTTATTTTGTATAAGCGTTGTGTTTCACTTCCGTTAAAGGCATTCTTTTGAGTTTTTTTATTAATTTTTTTATTAATTTTATTCAAGCCTTTAGGGACTTAAATACTTGCTTTATCCTTTTTTATAGATTATGTTTCACTGCGGGTTTTTTTCCAGATTTTTTCCGTGATTAGATTTTTCTTTCAATTTTTTTTTGTTAGTTGTTTATTTCGTCATTCATGAAGCTTTTTTGGTCTTTCTTGACTCGACCGTCTTTGGTGTTACACGCGATTTTCAAAATTTATTGTGCAACATCAAGAGAGTTGTGTCACGTGTCATGGCTGCCGAACGATTCTTCTGGCGAAGCTTCGTGTGGTTTTGTTTCTAGTCCTCTTGTTTAGCGGATTTCAGTACCAGGACGGCGATCCCGTACACGTAACAACTAAACTTTACATTGGGAGAAGTTTGACGGCTTCTCCAACGTTTGAAACAAGAAAATCGAAAACAATTCGTCCCGACTCGACCGCCAACAGCTATCCACCATACCTGATTCCAAGAATCCTCGAGTTGTGCAGTTAATAGGGGGTAGCTCTGTGCTTAATCTATTTGGCTGGTGACATCAAAACTAATCCAGGTCCTCCTGTAAAGAAGAGCTAAGGTGTTTGTATGAAGACCATTCGAATTAATCAATCATATGTTGACTTTTCAGTCTGCTTGAAGTCCGTTCATCTAAAATGCTTCGGCCCCGACTACAATTATGGCCTGTCACACGTGTGTCAACAACAGCGAGAAAAATTTTTGCGGAGTTACCTTAAGTTATTGCTGTGTAACTTTACCTCAAAAGCGAGAGACATTTCTGGAATCTAAGGTTTTAAGATCGATCACGAAAATATAATACGTTTGACAAACAAGATTGATGAAATTGCGTTTCATTGTCTCTGAATTAAAATCCGGTGTACATCTACTAACTTTGTCAGAAACATGGACTGATGAAGCTGTCACTGACAAAGAGGTAGAGATTTCTGGTTATCAAATACTTCGCCACGATAGACCAAAAAGAAAAAAGAGGCGGAGTAGCAGTCTACGCAAGAAATGATGTGAAAATTTTGCGCCGCCACGATCCAACAATTGAAGGACTTTGGGTTGAAGTTTTTCCGCCAAAATCGCTGAGTTTTTTAGTTGGAACATTGTACAGACCACAAGCCACATCGGACTACGTGGTTCCTGAGTTTATGCCAATACTTGAGAACTGTATTCAACGTGCTGCTTCTAAGGGCAAGAAAGTGATTGTGACAGGAGACCTAAATTGCGACTTGCTTCCAAGCAATACTACACTGAAAGAATCTAAACAACTGAAAATGTTGCTAAAAACTGAAAACCTGGGTCAGCTTATTACCCAGCTTACACGAATAACTAACCACTCGAAAACACCCCTAGACGTGGTGATAACAAACACTTCTGCGAATATAAGGGATTCTTAGGTGTTAAGCTTGAATTGGATGAAGCGCCGCCTGAAGTGATAGTCTTAAAGTAATTATGCTAAACATGATCCAGTCAAGTTCAGTAACGAGCTCAATGAAGTTTTTTGGAACTGCGAACAAAATCACTCTGGGACTAATGAAGAACAGAGTGCAAGTGTTGGTGCGTTATGGGCTGACTTTGAGAGTAAATTCATTGAGGTGGCAGACCGTTACGCTCCGCTCATTCAGAAAAAAGTTCGTGGTTTAGATTAGATGACTGGCAACATAAAGAAAAAACCTCGCCAACGCGACTATCTCTTGAAGAAGGCAAGAAAATCGTCCCGTGGTGAAGACTGGCTAGCTTATAAATCGATGTGAAATAGCGTGTCAAACTCTGTTAAGAAGGCTAAACAAACTTACAAGAAACTAATTGAGAATCACCAAGGAGATGCCAGAGCTTTTTGGAGGACAATGAAATCAATCCTCCCTGGAAAAAGGGGGCAAGTCCTTCAAAAACCATGAATATTGATGGCAAGCTCTGCAGAGTGTAAAAAACAAAATCGCAAACAGTTTCAATTTGTTGTTCGGTACTGCCGTATTAGTAGGCTTGAAGCAAGCTCTTGGAGTTAAAAACCCTAGAAACAGACATGATACAGCTCACAGGACTAATTGATCGCTCCGGAGCTTCGAATTTGAAAAGGTGAACAAAACATTTTATTTAAACCCATAAAGCAGCTAAGATCAGGCAAAACAAGTGGACTTGATAATATTTCTCCACACCTACTGAAAGACTCTGCTGAAGTTATTGTCAGGCCCCTTACACGCACAATTAATGCATCTTTATCAAAGGGAGCAGTGCCACGAGCCTGGATGTTTGTTAAAGTTACCCCCCTTTTCAAAAAGGGAGTAGCTACATACATGGATTTTCTGTGTTGTCAGCAGTAGAACCTACATCACATCCTAAGCGAACACAAGGTTCTTAGTCCCTTCCAGTATGGTTTCAGGAAAAACCGCTCTGAGACGGCTACTATAGCATTTTAAGACTTTGTTCGAAGAAGTATGGAGCAGGTTCAACTTACAGGGGCTGTCTTTATAGCCTACGAAATGCGTTCGATTCTGTGAACCATGACCTACTGATTAACAAGCGTGAGACTTATGGGCTGTCGGACAATGAGCTAGCTGGTTTCGTAGCAATCTCTCGGAACGGAGACAAGTTATCAAAGTTGGCAAAGATTTGTCAGTTATTGTTATCTTACCTCAGGAGTCCCACAAGGATCCATTCTTGGCCCTTTAATGTTTGTTATTTATCAACGATCTTCCTACAGCTCTTGTCAAGTGCAAAGTGTTGGTGTATGCAGATGAAACTGTCATTTATTTTACTGCCGAGGAAATTAGTAACACGTTGACAAACGTACTGGCCTACGCCAATAATTGGTTATTTACCAACAATCCTTTCCTACATCAACAAAAAACTGAAAGTGTCCTTTTCGGCACGAATGCAAGATTATCATCGGCCAGTTTTTTAGTCTCCATCAATGGATCCAGCTTAAGCCGTGTTGCCGAATACAAGTTCTTGGTTGTTGTTATTGATAAATACCTAACATGAAAGCTCATGTTCAGTACTTACTAGGGAAAGCAGGGAAGCGGATAGGGATACCTGGCCGCACCAGAAAGAACTTAAGTATAGAAACTGCAGAAAAAGTTTATAAGACTTTCATATTACCTATCATAGATCATGGTGGTACAGTGTGGAACTGCTGTGGTGCTGTAAACTCAAGCAAAATAGAAAAACTCCCGAGATGCGCGGCAAAAATTGTCATGAAATCAAATAGTAGCGATAAGTCATTAGACTGTTTGCAGTATGAAACTTATGTGAAAAACGAGAGAAACATGTTTTAGCATTGGTTAATAATATACTAAAGAACAAGTGCCCGCAATTTTTATGTTAATTATTTTCGTTTCAACAAAGATTGTATAAATAGGGCAATAAGGCAGAGTAACCAACTACAACTGCCAAAACTCAAGTTAGAAACAACAAAGAAGGCTTTTTGCTACCATGGCGGCGTGCTCTTATAATCAACACTTGTAGATAAGATATATTTTTATTGAACCTTGTAAATATTTTCCGATCTTATAGTTTTTTAGTGTTTTATGTAACATTTTTACACGTCATAATTTTTAGCATTTGTCATACAATGTCATAGTATTTTTAAACACTTAGGAATTCCGTTGAAAACAGTGATTTATTTGTAAAACTACTGAAAGGGCAATAGTTTTAGCTTTACTTGCATTTACAGCTATACGGTTGTTATTTGCCCATGCCGATGCCTCAAACGCAAGTTGGTTTAAGTTTCGCTCAATCAGTTGTACAGAAGAACCAGAAATAGGAATTGTTGTATCATCGGCATATATTGTAAGATTAGTTTTAAGATTAGGAGACAGATAAAGAGGCAGATCGTTTATGAATAATGGTCCATATTTGAGAGTAAAGTGTCACTAAGGTTAACCAGAGCAAGCTCACAAGAACGTAACCGCCTAAATCTAAACTGCAAATCGGTAAGAAGGTCATGCTCTACAAGGAAAGCATAGAAGCTAGATTGAACATGACGTTAAAGAATTTTTGGCACGAGAACACAAATAGGGCGGAAATTGGAACGGTCCAATAAAGAGCCTTCTTTAAACAAGAGCGAGACCTTAACAACTTTCCTAGCATCCAGGAACTCGCTAGAGCTTTGAATAGCAGGTGCAGCAGTTTTGAGGAAGAAATCATCAACCCCGTCTAATCTGGCAGCCTTGTTCGATTGTAGTCGGGAGAGACTCGACTCTACAAAATCAACTGTGATGTTTGGGATGTTAAAGAGAGGTGCAAAGCCGGCAGGGAGTTTAAAAGACTCAAAATTTGAGATGTAAGTTACGTAGTTCTTTTCCGAAAGAGGCGGTCTATATATAGTTACAAATCAAATTTACCATGGCTAATATCAAAGTCCATATATTCCAAAGATGTAAAGGAATACAATCCTTCTTTTGAAACGTGAAGTCCTTACGCAGTGTGATGCCTATCCCACCACTTGTGCGATATCATGGAACTGAAAATCGTTCAAACTATTCAGCATCTCAGCAACGGTGCCATCGACAAGAGCGCTACCAGAGATCCAAGTCTCCGTGATCGTCAAGATATCCAAATGTTTGGATATGACCATAGACCCTGACTTCTTGTTCATGGACCGGGCGTTCCAGATTCCAATTCTGATATTGAAGCATGGCTTATGAGCGTCAACGCGTTGAACTGGAAAAAGATTCGAAATATTCCTATGAACAATCGATTATTTAGTGTATTTTCAACCACGAGTTTCGTTGTTCCTTCTTAGGCGTGTAGATTTGAGAACCAGAATCGGAAAACTCGTTGGGAGTGTAATACAGCTTTGTAGAAGGGTGTAATTGTAATGGAAAACATTTAGCTTTAGCAGTAATTCTGGCGACACAAAAGCATTTGTGCTCAGGTTAAAAAGTTCAGTTCTTGAATGATTATACTTGGCCTATTCTTTACGCCAAGACGGTATGACAAAAAGGAAAGTTATTCGCTTATGTTTCTTTTACAGCCCGGTTTACTCAAAATAAGTACGGAACTTATTTTTGTTAGTGCTTTTCAATTATTTTAGCTTGCCAAGTCTCAATTATTCAGTTTTACTGCGGAAGGTCACTGAAGTGATCGAAACGTCTTAAAGACAAACATTTTTAACCAGAATCAACTCTCCTTATAAGTTTTTAAAAAGTTTTACTAGTCTGGTCACAAATACTGTTCAAATCTCTCAGTCCACGCCATAAAATAAACAATAAAAGAGGTGCCTCTGGTATTACGTGATTACAGCGGCAATTCTTGGTTGGGTGTGCCGTTGTGCACGCAAGGTTTGTCGATAAACAAAAATCCTCTCCCATAGCAACTTTTGTTCATCTGATCGAAGTATTATTGTTTCTTAGCAGCAAAGAACAAACAAGGAAACGCCTCTTCCTCTAGCCGTCTCATAACGCTGTGTGGGTAGATTATATCTCCACTTTTAAGTTAGTCGTTTACAGATTACTTACAATCCTTTTAGGTTTACTTTGTTAAAGACTGTTTCGTGAGGTGATCCAGCCTAGCAGATGGAGCAAAGCAAGTGCTTTGGAGGTAACTGAGGGGAAAATTATGAGAGAGTAAATAGTTCTTCTTGACATTGAAATAGATACGATGAAAATTACTACAAAAACTTGCTTGTACCAGCAGAAGGAAGCAAAGCTGGCGCGGACACTACGTTTAGATATTCTTGTTCAAGCCTATTGAATATTAGTAGATTGTAAGAACTACTAGCTACAAACCTGAAAGCCAAGAGAAGCTAAAAACGCTTTAAAAATATTATCAGTTGTACAAAGAACTCGAAAAATATGTTGGTCGTTTAACTGTTTAACCAAAAGTGAACAAGAAAATTTGTATAAAAACGTATGAGAATGTGCGTAAGAAAGGAATGACTTGTCATCTAATCCGATCCACTTTCGAAGGAAATTTTATGATCTAGAGACGTATACTGATCTTTAAGTGTGCTGCTAGTGTCCATTTGTCCGTAAACCATTCATATCCCTTGTGCTGTCCTTTTTAAACGTCAAATATCACAGATTTGTGACTAAGATATAATTTACCACACGTTTCAAACATCACCGCCTGAAGATTTCCGAGAAAGGTAACAAATTGATCATTTAACTGTTTATCCATGGTTTAAAACAAAGTTCGCATAAAAATAATTAACACCTTAGAATTCGCTAAAGAAAAAAGCGACGTATCTCTAGTTAACACGATCAACATGCTCGTTTGAAAGAATGTTGTGTGTACCGTTAGCTAGAGACATATACTGAGTGTTAAAGTGTACTGATAGTGTTCGTATATCCGTAAACCAATCGTTTTCTTTATGCTGTCCGTTTTGAATGTCAGATATCACAGAATCGTGTCTAAAAAGTAATTTACCACGCGTGTTAAACATCACCGCCTGAAGATTTCCAAGAACAGTAACAAATTCTTAAGATTGGCCAAAATTTGCTAGTGCGTTGTACAGAACGTTCAGAGTTTCATGACAGTGGTGCAGACCGGCTACAAGAACGTGTCCGGTAGCATTTAATAAGCTTGAAGTATTATAATTTCGATAAATAAATTATTGTCGCCGTGAGGTGATGGGAAAAGCTGACCTGTCGAGCGTTGGCCCTTCGTCTGAGCATCTTAATAAGCTTTTCTCGTTTATACTTTAAAATATTACTTTTGATGTCTAAAATGTAGTTTTAACAGCAGTAATTTAGTTGGAAATTATGCTGTTTTGCATTTAGAAAGTCTGTCAGATTTTGCAGAGCAATTAGCTATTGTGTTGTGTCCTAAATGATTCAGTATAAGGACACAACTGCTCCACTTAAATACACTCCACTCAATTACCGCGGTTGTATTTATTAATTTTGAACGGCAGCGCATTTGCATTGATTTGACGTTTATTCCATTGTGCGACTCCCGTCAAATATCTTTGGCTTTCGAGTAGTCTTATTTGGATTTGAGTGTCAATTTGAGTGACAGTCTTCACAGGAGTCTGTTTTTACAAAATACTTCTTTCATTTGTTTCGGAATCGGCAACTTTCTAAGTTTTTGCTGCATTTATATTGCGCGTGCTTTTACAGAGCTCGTGTTTTTCTCAGTCTATCAATAAAAATTAAAAATTTAAAAAATAGATTTTTTACCAAAAGCTTATAGCTTATATATTTGTAAAAGTGTCGTGGTCACGTGACTTATGCCATCATCGCTTGACAACTGTGCCCGTGGCTCATACCCAATTAGTGACAGATGTGTTTTATCTAGATACTATATTAGTTGGACTGAGCGAGCTCATTACACTAAGCGTTACAATTTCTAACATTTACTGCTGTTCACTTTATTACAATTATTGTCGAAATTGTTACATTTACGGCTGGCAAGTTTTATCATATTTAGTGTTAATTCTTATTACATTTAGCTTTAGTATTACATTTACTATTGTTATTACATTTAGAGGTGATACAACGTCAAAACCACGTGGAGATTTTTCGAGACGGCCGCGCATCAGATTGACCCAGACAGCCAGAATTTGTTAGAGAAATAACCTTAGTCTGGCTAGAGGCCAATCGTTTTGATGTATTGGTCTACTTTTTAATCCAAAATATTGTGCTTTCAGGAAACCATAATCCTAACTCAGAGAGTTGCGGAGCAGCTGAGCCACGAAGCGCTACTCTTTACTCAAGCAAAGGATTTAAGCATTCTTACCGAATTTTAAGTGGAACCTCGGATAGTGTTGAAGCCACATTGCCATTAGCTAGGTAAAATTGGTCATTTTCTGCAAGTTATGTTATGATTATTACTAAATAGTCTTTCAAAAGGTTTTCTGCTTGACGTGTTCTTTTGGCATTACGCTGATGTTTTTACTCTTGTCTCTAGTGGTTCTGTTTTTACCTGGCTTATAGACTTTCTATCAACCTACAAGTGAGTGCATTGTATTATCAAATGTTAAAAAACCAGTTACTTGGCATTTGGACCTTCCTAAGGCCGCGCCAGATCCCATGTATGCTGTCGCAATTTGTAATAGCGTCGCAATTTGTAAGACCTGTCGCACTTTGTAATAGCTCTTGTCGCAATTTGTAATACCTGTCGCAATTTGTAATAGCGGTTGTCGCAATTGTAATACCGCACCTGTCGCAATTTGTAATAGCACCTTGTCGCAATTTATAATTATGTGAGCTGTCGCAATTTGTAATAGTTCATTGACGCAATTTGTAATAACTTTTTCAAAGTAAATAATTGGCATGTTAAGAGTCTTTCTGATCTATGTTGTAAGTTTAAGCCCACAAAAAATAAACTTTAATCAAATGTGAGCTATGTACACAAGCAGTTTTGTGAGTTTAACGGTGTCAAAACAGACCAAAAGAACAAAACTGACATATATAACTGATAGCTCCATTCCGCTGCCAATGTTGGGGTTTTTTTTGACCTATGGTTTTAAGCATTAGCTAGTCTTCAGGTTGTTTTTTTTTACTAACCTAAAGATTAACGAAATCGTTTTTATTTGCTAAATTGTAAAGATTTATCTTTTAACTTTTGAGCCTGGCGAGTTATAAATGTCTAAGCAATATATAACTTTAGTCTAATTTTCGAAAAGATATTTTTGGACAAAATACTTTTTTTTTTAATTTTGTTTTTAGTTTAGCTAATAATACCTTGTCTGTTTAAGTTCAGGAAGAACTCCAACATTTGCAATTTATGGTTGTTTAGTTAAGTCGAAACTTTTCTTTAATGTATCTAACCTATCTTTAGCACTTACACACGCAAGCAGAAGTTATGTATTCATCACAGAGCCGGTTAAAATAATTTGTAAATAATAGTCTTCGACGAAATAACAAGCAAAATTAAAAATCCTCAGAAAGCTGCGAGTTCGCCTGCACTTTTTTCTGCTTGTCTAATCTTATGAAAAATATATGGCTTCTGCAACCTTCCGGGAAAACGAAATACAAAGCAAAGTATAGAGAAATTTACTTAGTCACATGACCTTAACGTCATTATGCTGCATGTATGCATATTTCACATTTGCAAATGTTCAGTCATCAAAAGCTTCCAAAATGCTCCAGAAAAAGTGTCTGCGACATACCTAATATTGTTTTTGTTTTGAAAAGTTTATTACAAATTGTGACAGCTCTCATTACAAATTTCGACAAGGTGCTATTACAAATTGCGACAGGTATGCTATTACAA